>JBBBDQ010007556.1:0-26079 GCA_037127315.1 Ascarosepion bandense | reverse complement strand
TCACCCCTTCATGTCTGGGCCACCTAACTCCCCAGACTGAAACCACCTGATTGTTATGTATTGCATTTGAACCAACCATCCTCTAAGGAACACTAGCAGAATGCAGTCATGGCTGTTGAACAATTTCTGCAATCACATCACCCCTTACATCTGGCCACCTAACTCCCCAGACTGAAACCACCTGATTATTATGTGGGGCTGCATTTGAACCAACCATCCCTAAGGAACACTAGCAGAATGCAGTCATGGCTGCTGAACAATTTCTGCAATCACATCACCCCTACATCTGGCCACCTAACTCCCCAGACTGAAACCACCTTGATTATTATGTGTGGGGCTGCATTTGAACCAACCATCCTCTTAAGGAACAATTTTAGGCAGAATGCAGTCATGGCTGCTGAACAATTTCTGCAATCACATCACCCCTTACATCTGGCCACCCTAACTCCCCAGACTGAAAACCACCTCGATTATTATGGGCTGCATTTGAACCAACCATCCTCTTAAGGAACACTAGCAGAATGCAGTCATGGCTGTTGAACAATTTCTGTAATCACATCACCCCTTACATCTGGCCACCTAACTCCCCAGACTGGAAACCACCTTGATTATTATGTGTGAGATGCATTTGAACCAACCATCCTCTAAGGAATACCAGAAGCAGAATGCAGTCATGGCTGTTGAACAATTTCTGCAATCACATCACCCCTTACATCTGGCCACCCAACTCCCCAGACTGAAACCACCTGATTATTATGTGAGATGCATTTGAACCAACCATCCTCTTAGGAACACTAGCAGAATGCAGTCATGGCTGTTGAACAATTTCTGCAATCACACCACCCTTTACATCTGGCCACCCAACTCCCCAGACTGAAACCACCTTGATTATTATGTGTGGAGATGCATTTGAAACCAACCATCCTCTTAAGAACACTAGCAGAATGCAGTCATGGCTGTTGAACAATTCTGCAATCACATCACCCTCTACATCTGGCCACCAACTCCCCAGACTGAAACCACCTTGATTATTGTGTGTGGGGCTGCATTTGAACCAACCATCCCTTAAGGAACACTAGCAACGTGGAACATGGCTGTTGAACAATTTCTGCAATCACATCACCCCTTACATCTGGCCACCTAACTCCCCAGACTGAAACCAGACTGATTATTATGTGTGGAGATGCATTTGAACCAACCATCCTCTCTTATGAACACTAGCAGAAATGCAGTCACAATGTTGAACAATTTCTGCAATCACATCACCCCCTACATCTGGCCACCTAACTCCCAGGACTGAAACCACTCATTTGACATGGAGATGCATTTGAACCAACCATCCTCTTAAGGAACACTAGCAGAATGCAGTCATGGCTGCTGAACACAATTTCTGCAATCACATCACCCCTTACACTGGCCACCTAACTCCCCAGACTGAAACCACCTGATTATTATGTGGAGATGGTCAGAACCAACCATCCTTCTATGAACACTAGCAGAATGCAGTCATGGCTGTTGAACACCACCACATCACCCCTTACATCTGGCCACCTAACTCCCCAGACTGAAACCAACTTGATTATTATGTAAAATGCATTTGAACCAACCATCCTCTAAGGAAATACTAGCAGAATGCAGTCACATGCTGAACAATTTCTGCAATCACATCACCTCATCTGGCCACCTAACTCCCCAGACTGAAACCAACTTTGACACAGGTGTGGGGCTGCATTTGAACCAACCATCCTCTTAAGGGAACACTAGCAGAATGCAGTCATGGCTGTTGAACAATGCAATCACATCACCCCTTACATCTGGCCACCTAACTCCCAGACTGAAACCAACCTTGATTATTATGTGGGCTGCATTTGAACCAAACCATCCTCTTAAGGAACACTAGCAGAATGCAGTCATGGCTGTTGAAAACAATTTCTGCAATCACATCACCCCTACATCTGCCCACCTAACTCCCGATCAAAACCAACTACTATTATGTGGGGCTGCATTTGAACCAACCATCCTCTTAAGGAACACTAGCAGAATGCAGTCATGAAGGTTGGAACAATTTCTGCAATCACATCACCCCTTACACCTGGCCACCCTAACTCCCCAGACTGAAACCACCTTGATTATTATGTGTGGAGATGCATCTGGAACCAACCATCCTCTTAAGGAACACCAGCAGAATGCAGTCATGGCTGTTGAACAATTTCTGCAATCACATCACCCCCATAATCTGGCCACCTAACTCCCCAGACTGAAACCACCTGATTATTATGTGTGAGATGCATTTGAACCAAACCATCCTCTAAGGAACACTAGCAGAATGCAGTCATGGCTGTTGAACAATTTCTGCAATCACATCACCCCTTACATCTGGCCACCTAACTCCCCAGACTGAAACCACCTTGATTATTATGTGTGGGGCTGCATTTGAATCCCAACCATCCTCTTAAGGAACACTACCAGAATGCAGTCATGGCTGTTGAACAATTTCTGCAATCACATCACCCCTTACATCTGGCCACCTAACTCCCCAGACTGAAACCAACTTGTGCATTTGTTATGTGTAACACTTGAACCAACCATCCTCTTAAGGAACACTAAAGAATGCAGTCATGGCTGCTGAACAATTTCTGCAATCACATCACCCCTACATCTGGCCACCTAACTCCCCAGACTGAAACCAACTCTACTATACTATGTGTGGGGCTGCATTTAAACCAACCATCCTCTTACAACACCAGCAGAATGCAGTCATGGCTGTTGAACAATTTCTGCAATCACATCACCCCTTTACATCCGGCCACCAACTCCCCAGACTGAAACCACCTTGATTATTATGTGGGGCTGCATTTGAACCAACCATCCTCTTAAGGAACACTAGGCAGAAATGCAGCCATGGCTGTTGAACAATTTCTGCAATCACATCACCCCTTACATCTGGCCACCTAACTCCCCAGACTGAAACCAACTTGATTATTATGGGCTGTGATTGAACCAACCATATCCCCTTAAGGAATACTGGCAGAATGCAGTCATGTTTGAACACTTTGCAATCATATCAATTTATGATTCACAATCACCTAACTCCCCAGACTGAAAACCAACTTGATTATTATGTGTGGGGCTGCATTTGAACCAACCATCCTCCTTAAGGAACACTAGCAGAATGCAGTCATGGCTGTTGAACAATTTCTGCAATCACATCACCCCTTACATCTGCCACCTAACTCCCCAGATCTGAAACTTGATTATTATGTGTAGGGCTGCATTTGAACCAACCATCCTCTAAGGAACACTAGCAGAATGCAGTCATGGCTGCTGGAACAATTTCTGCAATCACATCACCCCTTACATCTGGCCACCGACTCTACAGACTGAAACCAACTTGATTATTACGTGGGGCTGCATTTGAACCAACCATCCTCTAAGGAACATCAGCAGAATGCAGTCATGGCTTGTTGAACAATTTCTGCAATCACATCACCCCATCTGGCCACCTAACTCCCCAGACTGAAAAACCTAACTTGATTATTATGTGGGGCTGCATTTGAACCAACCATCCTCTTAAGGAACACTAGCAGAATGCAGTCATGGCTGTTGAATAATTTCTGCACCCATCACCCCTTACATCTGGCCACCTAACTCCCAGACTGAAACCAACTGATTATTATGTGGGCTGCATTTGAAACCAACCATCCTCTAAGGAACACTAGCAGAATGCAGTCATACAGTTGAACAATGTAATCACATCACCCCTTACATCTGGCCACCTTAACCCCCAGACTGGAAACCAATCTCTGATTATTGTGTGGGGCCGTGACGAACCAACCATCCTCTTATGAACACGGCAGAATGAAGTCATGGCTGTTGAACAATTTTTGGTAATCACATCACCACCCCTTACATCTGGCCACCTAACTTCCAGACTGAAACCACCTGATTATTATGTGGGCTGCATTTGAACCAACCATCCTCTAAGGAACACTAGCAGAATGCAGTCACGGTTGTTGAACAATTTCTGCAATCATATCACCCCTTACATCTGGCCACCCAACTCCCGTATTCGAAACCAACTTGATTATTATGTGTGGGGCTGCATTTGAACCAACCATCCTCTTTAAGGAACACTAGCAGAATGCAGTCATGGTCATGGAACAATTTCTGCAATCATTATCACCCCTTACATCTGGCCACCAACTCCCCAGACTGAAACCACCTTGATTATTATGTGTGGCTGCATTTGAACCAACGATCCTCTTAAGGAACACTAGCAGAATGCAGTCATGGCTGTTGAACACTTCTGCAATCACATCACCCCCTGCAGCATCTGGCCACCTGCATCCCCAGACTGAAACCACCTTGATTATTATGTGGTGGAGATGCATTTGAACCAACCATCCTCTTAAGGAACACTAGCAAGAATGCAGTCATGGCTGTTGGTACCACTTGCAATCACATCACCCTTACATCTGCCACCAACTTGCAGACTCGAAACCAACTCGATTGGTTATGGGCTGCATTTGAACCAACCATCCTCTTAAGTGGAACACCAGCAGAATGCAGTCATGGCTGTTGAACAATTTCTGCAATCGTTATCACCCCTTACATCTGGCCACCAATCTCCAGACTGAAACCACCTTGATTATTATGCTTGCATTTGAACCAAACTATCCTCTTTACAGACTAGCAGAATGCAGTCATGGCTGTTGAACAATTTCTGCAATCACATCACCCCTTACATCTGGCCACCCACCCCCAGACTGAAACCACCTTGATTATTATGTGGGGTCATTTGAACCAACCATCCTCTTAAGGAACACCAGTGGTAATGCAGTCATGGCTGTTGAAATTACCCCTGCACCCCATATCACCCCTTACATCTGGCCACCCAACTCCCCAGACTGAAACCACCTTGATGACATGTGTGTGGAGATGCATTTCAATCAACCATCCTCTTAAGGAACATCAGTGAGAATGCAGTCATGGCTGTTGAACAATTCTGCAATCACATCACCTCTACATCTGGCCAATTCTAACTCCCCAGACTGAAACCACCTTGATTATTATGGGGGTGGGGCTGCATTTGAACCAACCATCCTCTCAAGAACACTAGCAGAATGCAGTCATGGCTGTTGAACAATTTCTGTAACCACATCTACCCCCACATCTGCAGCTTCTACCTAACTCCCCAGACTGAAACCACCCTGATTATTGGCATTGCATTTGAACCAACCATCCTTATGAACACTAGCAGAATGCAGTCATGGCTGTTGAACAATTTCTGCAAATTGCCATCACCCCTTACATCTGGCCACCTAACTCCCATAGACTGAAACCAACTTGACATATGTGTGGGGTTTGGGGATTTGAACCAAACCATCCTCCAAGGAACACTTTAGCAGAATGCAGTCATGGCTGTTGAACAATTTCTGCAATCACATCACCCCTTACATCTGGCCACCTAACTCCCAGACTGAAACCAGTCTGAGCCGTCATGTGGGGCTGCATTTGAACCAACCATCCTCTTATGAACACTAGTAGAATGCAGTCATGGCTGTTGAAATGCATTTCTGCATCACATCATCCCCTTACATCTGGCCAATTTCAACTCCCAGACTGAAACCAACTTATCATTAAGTGTGGGCTGCATTTGAACCAACCATCCTCTTAAGGAACACTAGCAGAATGCAGTCATGGTTGTTGAACAATTTCTGCAACCACATCACCCCTTACAGATTCTGTCACCTAACTCCCCAGACTTGAAAACCAACTTGATTATTATGTGTGGGGCTGCATTTGAACCAACCATCCTCTAAGGAACACTAGCAGAATGCAGTCATGGCTGTTGAACACTGCAATCACATCACCCCTTACATCTGGCCACCTAACTCCCAGACTGAAACCAACTTGATTATTATGTGGGGCTGCATTGAACCAACCATCCTCTTAAGGAACACTAGTAGAATGCAGTCATGGCTGTTGAACAATTTCTGCAATCACATCACCCCTTACATCTGGCCACCTAACTCCCCAGACTGAAACCAACTGATTATTATGTGGGGCTGCATTTGAACCAACCATCCTCTTAAGGAACACTACAGAATGCAGTCATGGCTGTTGAACACCTGCAACCACATCACCCCTTACATCTGGCCACCTAACTCCCCAGACTGAAACCAACTTGATTATTATGTGTGGGGCTTACTTGAACCAACCATCCTCTAAGGAACACTAGCAGAATGCAGTCATGGCTGTTGAACAATTTCTGCAATCACATCACCCCTTACATCTGGCCACCAACTCCCCAGACTGAACCACCTTGATTATTATGTGTGGGCTGCATTTGAACCAACCATCCTCTTAAGGAACACTAGCAGAATGCAGTCATGGCTGTTGAACAATTTCTGCAACCACATCACCCCTTACATCTGGCCACCTAACTCCCCAGACTGAAACCAACTTGATTATTATGTGTGGGGCTGCATTTGAACCAACCATCCTCTTACAGGAACACTAGCAGAATGCAGTCATGGCTGCTGAACAATTTCTGCAATCACATCACCCCTTACATCTGGCCACCTAACTCCCCAGACTGAAACCACCTTGATTATTATGTGTGGGGCTGCATTTGAACCAACCATCCTCTTAAGGAACACTAGCAGAATGCAGTCATGGCTGTTGAACAATTTCTGCAATCACATCAGCCCTTACATCTGGCCACCTAACTCCCCAGACTGAAACCACCTTGATTATGTGTGGGGCTGCATTTCAACCAACCATCCTCTTAAGGAACACCAGCAGAATGCAGTCATGGCTGTTGAACAATGCAATCACATCACCCCTTACATCTGGCCACCTAACTCCCCAGACTGAAACCAATCTGATTATTATGTGTGGGGCTGCATTTGAACCAACCATCCTCTTAAGGAACACTAGCAGAATGCAGTCATGGCTGTTGAACAATTTCTGCAATCACATCACCCCCTTACATCTGGCCACCTAACTCCCCAGACTGAAACCACCTTGATTATTATGTGTGGGGCTGCATTTGAACCAACCATCCTCTTAAGGAACACTAGCAGAATGCAGTCATGGCTGTTGAACAATTTCTGCAATCACATCACCCCTTACATCTGGCCACCTAACTCCCCAGACTGAAACCACCTTGATTATTATGTGTGGGGCTGCATTTGAACCAACCTATCCTCTAAGGAACACTAGCAGAATGCAGTCATGGCTGTTGAACAATTTCTGCAATCACATCACCCCTTACATCTGGCCACCTAACTCCCCAGACTTGTGAAACCAACTTGATTATTATGTGGGGCTGCATTTGAACCAACCATCCCTTAAGAATAGCAGAATGCAGTCATGGCTGTTGAACAATTTCTGCAATCACATCACCCCCACATCTGGCCACCAACTCCCCAGACTGAAACCACCTGATTATTATGTGTGGGGCTGCATTTGAACCAACCATCCCTTAAGGAACACTAGCAGAATGCAGTCATGGCTGTTGAACAATTTCTGCAATCACATCACCCCTGCTATCTGGCCACCTAACTCCCCAGACTGAAACCACCTACTTGCTGCGTGGCTGCATTTGAACCAACCATCCTCTAAGGAACACTAGCAGAATGGGCAGTCATGGCTGTTGAACAATTTCTGCAACCACATCACCCCTTACATCTGGCCACCTAACTCCCCAGACTGAAACCAACTTGATTATTATGTGTGGGCTGCATTGAACCAACCATCCTCTACACTCATCAGCAGAATGCAGTCATGGCTGTTGAACAATTTCTGCAACCACATCACCCCTTACATCTGGCCACCTAACTCCCCAGACTGAAACCAACTTGATTATTATGTGTGGGGCTGCATTTGAACCAACCATCCTCTAAGGAACACCAGTAGAAATGCAGTCATGGCTGTTGAACACTTCTGCAACCACACTAATCTCTTACATCTGGCCACCTAACTCCCCAGACTGAAACCAACTTGATTATTATGTGTGGGGCTGCATTGAACCAATCATCCTCTTAAGGAACACTAGCAAATGCAGTCATGGTTGTTGAACAATTTCTGCAACCACATCACCCCTTACATCTGCCACCTAACTCCCCAGACTGAAACCAACTTGATTATTATGTGTGGGGCTGCATTTGAACCAATCCATCCTCTGGAGAACACTAGCAGAATGCAGTCATGGCTGTTGAACAATTCCTCACAATCATACTCACCCCTTACATCTGGCCACCCAACTCCCCAGACTGGAAACCACCTTGATTATTATGTGGGGCTGCATTTGAACCAACCATCCTCTTAAGGAAACACTAGCAGAATGCAGTCATGGCTGTTGAACAATTTCTGCAATCACATCACCCCTTACATCTGGCCACCTAACTCCCCAGACTGAAACCACCTTGATTATTATGTGTGGGGCTGCATTTGAACCAACCATCCTCTTAAGGGAATTACTAGTAGAATGCAGCCTATGGCTGTTGAACAATTTCTGCAACCACATCACCCCTTACATCTGGCCACCTAACTCCCCAGACTGAAACCAACTTGATTATTATGTGTGGGGCTGCATTTGAACCAACCATCCTCTTAAGGAACACTAGCAGAATGCAGTCATGGCTGTTGAACAATTTCTGCAACCACATCACCCCTTACATCTGGCCACCTAACTCCCCAGACTGAAACCAACTTGATTATTATGTGTGGGCTGCATTTGAACTCAACCATCCTCTCTAAGGAACACTAGCAGAATGCAGTCATGGCTGTTGAACAATTTCTGCAACCACATCACCCCTTATCTGGCCACCTCCAACTCCCCAGACTGAAACCAACTTGATTACATTGGTGTGGGGCTGCATTTGAACCAACCATCCTCTTAAGGAACACTAGCAGAATGCAGTCATGGCTGTTGAACAATTTCTGCAACCACATCACCCCTTACATCTGGGCCACCTAACTCCCCAGACTGAAACCAACTTGATTATGGGGCTGCATTTGAACCAACCATCCTCTTAAGGAACACTAGCAGAATGCAGTCATGGCTGTTGAACAATTTCTGCAATCACATCACCCCTTACATCTGGCCACCTAACTCCCCAGACTGAAACCAACTTGATTATTATGTGTGGGGCTGCATTTGAACCAACCATCCTCTTGCTGGGAACACTAGCAGAATGCAGTCATGGCTGTTGAACAATTTCTGCAATCACATCACCCCTTACATCTGGCCACCTAACTCCCCAGACTGAAACCAACTGATTATTATGTGGGCTGCATTTGAACTGGCACCTATCCTCTAAGGGAACACTTGGTGAGAAATGCAGTCATGGCTGTTGAACAATTTCTGCAATCATATCACCCCTTACATCTGGCCACCTAACTCCCCAGACTGAAACCAACTTGATTATTATGTGTGGGGCTGCATTTGAACCAACCATCCTCTTAAGGAACACTAGCAGAATGCAGTCATGGCTGTTGAACAATTTCTGCAATCACATCAACTCTTACATCTGGCCACCCAACTCCCCAGACTGAAACCAACTTGATTATGTGTGGGGCTGCATTTGAACCAACCATCCTCTGTAGAACACTAGCAGAATGCAGTCATGGCTGTTGAACAATTTCTGCAATCACATCACCCCTTACATCTGGCCACCTAACTCCCCAGACTGAAAACCAACTTGATTATTATGTGTGGGGCTGCATTTGAACCAACCATCCTCTTAAGGAACACTAGCAGAATGCAGTCATGGCTGTTGAACAATTTCTGCAATCACATCACCCCTTACATCTGTCACCTAACTCCCCAGACTGAAACCACCTTGATTATTATGTGTGGAGATGTATTTGAACCAACCATCCTCTTAAGGAACACTAGCAGAAATGCCGTGTCATGGCTGTTGAACAATTTCTGCAATCACATCACCCCTTACATCTGGCCACCTAACTCCCCAGACTGAAACCACCTTGATTATTATGTGTGGAGATGTATTTGAACCAACCATCCTCTTAAGGAACACTAGCAGAATGCAGTCATGGCTGTTGAACAATTTCTGCAATCACATCACCCCTTACATCTGGCCACCCAACTCCCAGACTGAAACCACCTTGATTATTATGTGTGGAGATGCTTGAACCAACCATCCTCTTAAGGAACACTAGCAGAATGCAGTCATGGCTGTTGAACAATTTCTGCAATCACATCACCCTCTACATCTCAAGCCACCTAACTCCCAGACTGAAACCACCTTGATTATTATGTGGAGATGTATTTGAACCAACCATCCTCTTAAGGAACACTAGCAGAATGCAGTCATGGTCTTCGTTGAACAATTTCTGTAATCACATCACCCCTTTACATCTGGCCACCTAACTCCCCAGACTGGAAAACCACCTTGATTATTATGTGTGAGACATTTGAACTCAACCATCCTCTTAAGGAACACTAGCAGAATGCAGTCATGGCTGTTGAACAATTTCTGCAACCATATCACCCCTTACATCTGGCCACCTAACTCCCCAGACTTGAAACCACCTTGATTATTATGTGGGGCTGCATTTGAACCAACCATCCTCTAAGGAACACTACCAGAATGCAGTCATGGCTGTTGAACAATTTCTGCAACCACATAACCCCTTACATCTGGCCACCTAACTCCCAGACTGAAACCAACTTGATTATTATGTGTGGGGCTGCATTTGAATCAACCATCCTTAAGGAACACTAGCAGAATGCAGTCATGGCTGCTGAACAATTTCTGCAACCACATCACCCCCTTACATCTGGCCACCTAAATTTCCCCAGACTGAAACCAACTTGATTATTATGTGTGGGGCTGCATTTGAACCAACCATCCTCTTAAGGAACACTAGCAGAATGCAGTCATGGCTGTTGAACAATTTCTGCAACCACATCACCCTCACATCTGGCCACCTAACTCCCCAGACTGAAACCAACTTGATTATTATGTGTGGGGCTGCATTTGAACCAACCATCCTCTTAAGGAACACTAGCAGCAGAATGCAGTCATGGCTGTTGAACAATTTCTGCAACCACATCACCCCTTACATCTGGCCACCCAACTCCCCAGACTGAAACCAACTTGATTATTATGTGTGGGGCTGCATTTGAACTCAACCATCCTCTTAAGGAACACTAGCAGAATGCAGTCATGGCTGTTGAACAATTTCTGCAATCACATCACCCCCTACATCTGGCCACCTAACTCCCCCAGACTGAAACCACCTGATTATTATGTGTGGAGATGTATTTGAACCAACCATCCTCTAAGGAACACTAGCAGAACAAATGTGGCTAAGGAACAATTTCTGCAATCACCACCTTACATCGGTTGGCCACCTAACTCCCCAGACTGAAACCACCTTGATTATTATGTGTGGAGATGTATTTGAACCAACCATCCTCTTAAGGAACACTCAGCAGAATGCAGTCATGGCTGCTGAAATTTCTGCAATCACATCACCTCCCACATCTGGCCACCCCAACTCCCAGACTGAAACCAACTTGATTATGTGTGGGGCTGTATTTGAACCAACCATCCCTCTTAAGGAACACTAGCAGAATGCAGTCATGAGTTGTTGCTGAACAATTTCTGCAATCACATCACTTACATCTGGCCACCTACCTCCCCAGACTGAAACCAACTTGATTATTATGGGCTGCATTTGAACCAACCATCCTCTAAGGAACACTAGCAGAATGCAGTCATGGCTGTTGAACAATTTCTGCAATCACATCACCCCTTACATCTGGCCACCCAACTCCCCCCAGACTGAAACCAACTTGATTATTATGTGTGGGGCTGCATTTGAACCAACCATCCTCTTAAGGAACACTAGCAGAATGCAGTCATGTTGAACAATTTCTGCACCCACATCACCCCTTACATCTGCCACCTAACTCCCCAGACTGAAACCACCTTGATTATTATGTGTGGAGATGTATTTGAAACCAACCATCCTCTTAAGGAACACTAGCAGAATGCAGTCATGGCTGTTGAACAATTTCTGCAATCACATCACCCCTTACATCTGGCCACCTAACTCCCCAGACTGAAACCACCTTGATTATTATGTGTGGAGATGTATTTGAACCAACCATCCTCTTAAGGAACACTAGCAGAATGCAGTCATGGCTGTTGAACAATTTCTGCAAACTATTATCACCCCTTACATCTGGCCACCTAACTCCCCAGACTGAAACCAACTTGATTATTATGTGTGGGGCTGTACTTGAACCAACCATCCTCTTAAGGAACACTCAGCAGAATGCAGTCATGGCTGTTGAACAATTTCTGCAATCACATCACCCTTGTCTGGCCACCTAACTCCCCAGACTGAAACCAACTTGATTATTATGGGCTGCATTTGAACCAACCATCCTCTTAAGGAACACTAGCAGAATGCAGTCATGGCTGTTGAACAATTTCTGCAATCACATCACCCCTTACATCTGGCCACCTAACTCCCCAGACTGAAACCAACTTGATTATTATGTGTGGGGCTGCATTTGAACCAACCATCCTTAAGGAACTAGCAGAATGCAGTCATGGCTGCTGAACAATTTCTGTAATCACATCACCCCTTACATCTGGCCACCTAACTCCCCAGACTGAAACCACCTTGATTATTATGTGTGGAGATGCATTTGAACCAACCATCCTCTTAAGGAACACTACCAGAATGCAGTCATGGCTGTTGAACAATTTCTGCAATCACATCACCCCTTACATCTGGCCACCTAACTCCCCAGACTGAAACCACCTTGATTATTATGTGTGGAGATGTATTTGAACCAACCATCCTCTTAAGGAACACTAGCAGAATGCAGTCATGGCTGTTGAACAATTTCTGCAACCACATCACCCCTTACATCTGGCCACCTAACTCCCCAGACTGAAACCAACTTGATTATGTGTGGGCTGCATTTGAACCAACCATCCTCTTAAGGAACACTAGCAGAATGCAGTCATGGCTGTTGAACAATTTCTGCAATCATATCACCTACATCTGGCCACCTAACTCCCCAGACTGAAACCACCTTTACTATTATGTGTGGAGATGTATTTGAACCAACCATCCTCTTAAGGAACACTAGCAGAATGCAGTCATGGCTGTTGAACAATTTCTGCAATCACATCACCCCTTACATCTGGCCACCTAACTCCCCAGACTGAAACCACCTTGATTATTATGTGTGGAGATGTATTTGAACCAACCATCCTCTTAAGGAACACTACAGAATGCAGTCATGGCTGTTGAACAATTTCTGCAATCACATCACCCCTTACATCTGGCCACCTAACTCCCCAGACTGAAACCACCTTGATTATTATGTGTGGAGATATTTGAACCAACCATCCTCTTAAGGAACACTAGCAGAATGCAGTCATGGCTGTTGAACAATTTCTGCAATCACATCACCCCTTACATCTGGCCACCTAACTCCCCAGACTGAAACCACCTTGATTATTATGTGTGGAGATGTATTTGAACCAACCATCCTCTTAAGGGAACACTAGCAGAATGCAGTCATGGCTGTTGAACAATTTCTGCAATCACATCACCCCTTACATCTGGCCACCTAACTCCCCAGACTGAAACCACCTTGATTATTATGGTGGGAGATGGGAGCCAGAACCAACCATCCTCTTAAGGAACACTAGCAGAATGTGTCATGGCTGTTGAACAATTTCTGCAATCACATCACCCCCTTTACATCTGGCCACCTAACTCCCCAGACTGAAACCACCTTGATTATTATGTGTGTAGAGATGTATTTGAACCAACCATCCTCTTAAGGAACACTAGCACTGCAGTCATGGCTGCTGAACAATTTCTGCAATCACATCACCCCTTACATCTGGCCACCTAATTCCCCAGACTGAAACCACCTTGATTATTATGTGGAGATGTATTTGAACTAACCATCCTCTTAAGGAACACTAGCAGAATGCAAAATATGGCTGTTGAACAATTTCTGCAATCACATCACCCCTTACATCTGGCCACCTAACTCCCCAGACTGAAACCACCTTGATTATTATGTGGAGATGTATTTGAACCAACCATCCTCTTAAGGAACACTAGCAGAATGCAGTCATGGCTGTTGAACACTTCTGCAATCACATCACCCCTTACATCTGGCCACCTAACTCCCAGACTGAAACCAACTTGATTATTATGTGTGGGGCTGCATTTGAACCAACCATCCTCTTAAGGAACACTAGCAGAATGCAATGGCTGTTGAACAATTTCTGCAATCACATCACCCCCTTACATCTGGCCACCTAACTCCCCAGACTGAAACCACCTTATACTATTATGTGTGTGGGGCTGCATTTGAACCAACCATCCTCTTAAGGGAACACTAGCAGAATGCAGTCATGGCTGTTGAACAATTTCTGCAATCACATCACCCCTTACATCTGGCCACCTAACTCCCCAGACTGAAACCACCTTGATTAGTTATGTGTGGGGCTGCATTTGAACCAACCATCCTCTTAAGGAACACTAGCAGAATGCAGTCATGGCTGTTGAACAATTTCTGCAATCACATCACCCCTTACATCTGGCCACCTAACTCTATGACTGAAACCAACTTGATTATTATGTGTGGGGCTGCATTTGAACCAACCATCCTCTTAAGGAACACTCAGCAGAATGCAGTCATGGCTGTTGAACAATTTCTGCAATCACATCACCCTTTTACATCTGGCCACCTAACTCCCCAGACTGAAACCAACTTGATTATTATGTGTGGGGCTGCATTTGAACCAACCATCCTCTTAAGGAACACCTGCAGAATGCAGTCATGGCTGCTGAACAATTTCTGCAATCACATCACCCCTTACATCTGGCCACCCCTAACTCCCCAGACTGAAACCACCTTGATTATTATGTGTGGGGCTGCATTTGAACCAACCATCCTCTTAAGGAACACTAGCAGAATGCAGTCATGGCTGTTGAACAATTTCTGCAATCACATCACTCCCTTACATCTGGCCACCTAACTCCCCAGACTGAAACCACCTTTTGATTATTATGTGTGGGGCCGTACTTGAACCAACCATCCTCTGAAGGAACACTAGCAGAATGCAGTCATGGCTGTTGAACAATTTCTGCAACCACATCACCCCCTACATCTGGCCACCTAATCCCCAGACTGAAACCAACTTGATTATTATGTGTGGGGCTGCATTTGAACTCAACCATCCTCTTAAGGAACACTAGCAGAATGCAGTCATGGCTGTTGAACAATTTCTGCAATCACATCACTCCCTTACATCTGGCCACCTAACTCCCCAGACTGAAACCACCTTGATTATGTGTGGGGCTGCATTTGAACCAACCATCCTCTTAAGGAACACTAGCAGAATGCAGTCATGGCTGACTTCTGCAACCACATCACCCCTTACATCTTGGCCACCCACCCCCCAGACTGAAACCAACTTGATTATTATGTGTGGGCTGCATTTGAACCAACCATCCTCTTAAGGAACACGAGCAGAATGCAGTCATGGCTGTTGAACAATTTCTGCAATCACATCACCCCTACATCTGGCCACCTAACTCCCCAAAGACTGAAACCACCTTGATTATTATGTGTGGGGCTGCATTTGAACCAACCATCCTCTTAAGGAACACTACAGAATGCAGTCATGGCTGTTGAACAATTTCTGCAATCACATCACCCCTTACATCTGGCCACCTAACTCCCCAGACTGAAACCACCTTGATTATTATGTGTGGGCTGCATTTGAACCAACCATCCTCTTAAGGAACACTAGCAGAATGCAGTCATGGCTGTTGAACAATTTCTGCAATCACATCACCCCTTACATCTGGCCACCTAACTCCCCAGACTGAAACCAACTTGATTATTATGTGTGGGGCTGCATTTGAACCAACCATCCTCTTAAGGAACACTAGCAGAATGCAGTCATGGCTGTTGAACAATTTCTGCAATCACATCACCCCTTACATCTGGCCACCACCCCAGACTGGAAACCACACCTTGATTATTATGTGGGGCTGCATTTGAACCAACCATCCTCTTAAGGAACACTCAGTGAATGCAGTCATGGTTGTTGAACAATTTCTGCAATCACATCACCCCTTACATCTGGCCACCTAACTCCCCAGACTGAAACCACCTTGATTATTATGTGTGGGGCTGCATTTGAACCAACCATCCTCTTAAGGGAACACTCAGCAGAAATGTCATGGCTGTTGAACAATTTCTGCAATCACATCACCCCTTACATCTGGCCACCTAACTCCCCAGACTGAAACCACCTTGATTATTATGTGTGGGGCTGCATTTGAACCAACCATCCTCTTAAGGAACACTAGCAGAATGCAGTCATGGCTGTTGAACAATTCTCTCTGCAATCACATCACCCCTTACATCTGGCCACCTAACTCCCCAGACTGAAACCAACTTGATTATTATGTGGGGCTGCATTTGAACCAACCATCCTCTTAAGGAACACTAGCAGAATGCAGTCATGGCTGTTGAACAATTTCTGCAATCACATCACCCCTTACATCTGGCCACCTAACTCCCCAGACTGAAACCACCTTGATTATGTGTGGGGCTGCATTTGAACCAACCATCCTCTTAAGGAACACTAGCAGAATGCAGTCATGGCTGTTGAACAATTTCTGCAATCACATCACCCCTTACATCTGGCCACCTAACTCCCCAGACTGAAACCACCTTGATTATTATGTGTGGGGCTGCATTTGAACCAACCATCCTCTTAAGGAACACTAGCAGAATGCATGTCATGGCTGTTGAACAATTTCTGCAATCACATCACCCCTTACATCTGGCCACCTAACTCCCCAGACTGAAACCACCTTGATTATTATGTGTGGGGCTGCATTTGAACCAACCATCCTCTTAAGGAACACTAGCAGAATGCAGTCATGGCTGTTGAACACTGCAATTACATCACTACCCCTTACATCTGGCCACCTAACCTCCCCAGACTGAAACCACCTTGATTATTATGTGTGGGGCTGCATTTGAACCAACCATCCTCTTAAGGAACACTAGCAGAATGCAGTCATGGCTGTTAAACAATTTCTGCAATCACATCACTCCCTACATCTGGCCACCTAACTCCCCAGACTGAAACCACCTTGATTATTATGTGTGGGGCTGCATTTGAACCAACCATCCTCTTAAGGAACACTAGCAGAATGCAGTCATGCCGTTGAACAATTTCTGCAATCACATCACCCCTTACATCTGGCCACCTAACTCCCCAGACTGAAACCACCTTGATTATGTGTGGGCTGCATTTGAACCAACCATCCTCTTAAGGAACACTAGCAGAATGCAGTCATGGCTGTTGAAATTTCTGCAATCACATCACCCCTTACATCTGGCCACCTAACTCCCCAGACTGAAACCACCTTGATTATTATGTGTGGGGTTGCATTTGAACCAACCATCCTCTTAAGGAACACTAGCAGAATGCAGTCATGGCTGTTGAACAATTTCTGCAATCACATCACCCTTTACATCTGGCCACCGAACTCCCCAGACTGGAAACCACCTTGATTATTGGTGTGGGCTGCATTTGAACCAACCATCCTCTAAGGAACACTAGCAGAATGCAGTCATGCATGTTGAACACTTCTGCAATCACATCACCCCTTACATCTGGCCACCTAACTCCCCAGACTGAAACCACCTTGATTATTATGTGTGGGGCTGCATTTGAACCAACCATCCTCTTTAAGGAACACTAGCAGAATGCAGTCATGGCTGTTGAACAATTCTCAATCACATCACCCCTTACATCTGGCCACCCAACTCCCCAGACTGAAACCACCTTGATTATTATGTGGGGGCTGCATTTGAACCAACCATCCTCTTAAGGAACACTAGCAGAATGCAATGCTGTTGAACAATTTCTGCAATCACATCACTCCTTACATCTGGCCACCTAACTCCCCAGACTGAACCACCTTGATTATTATGTGGGGCTGCATTTGAACCAACCATCCTCTTAAGGAACACTAGCAGAATGCAGTCATGGCTGTTGAACAATTTCTGCAATCACATCACCCCTTACATCTGGCCACCTAACTCCCCAGACTGAAACCAACTTGATTATTATGTGTGAGGCTGCATTTGAACCAACCATCCTCTAAGGAACACTAGCAGAATGCAGTCATGGCTGTTGAACAATTCCCTGCAATCACCCCTTACATCTGGCCACCTAATTCCCCAGACTGAAACCACCTTGATTATGTGTGGGGCTGCATTTGAACCAACCATCCTCTTAAGGAACACTAGCAGAATGCAGTCATGGCTGTTGAACAATTTCTGCAACCACATCACCCCTTACATCTGGCCACCTAACTCCCCAGACTGAAACCACCTTGGTTTATTATGTGTGGGGCTGCATTTGAACTCAACCATCCTCTTAAGGAACACTAGCAGAATGCAGTCATGGCTGTTGAACAATTTCTGCAATCACATCACCCCTTACATCTGGCCACCTAACTCCCCAGACTGAAACCACCTTGATTATTATGTGGGGCTGCATTTGAACCAACCATCCTCTTAAGGAACACTAGCAGAATGCAGTCATGGCTGTTGAACAATTTCTGCAATCACATCACCTCATATCTGGCCACCTAACTCCCAGACTGAAACCACCTTGATTATTATGTGTGGGGCTGCATTTGAACCAACCATCCTCTTAAGGAACACTAGCAGAATGCAGTCATGGCTGAAATTGCTTGCAATCACATCACCCCTTACATCTGGCCACCTAACTCCCCAGACTGAAACCACCTTGATTATTATGTGGGCTGCATTTGAACTAACCATCCTCTAAGGAACACTAGCAGAATGCAGTCATGGCTGTTGAACAATTTCTGCAATCACATCACCCCTTACATCTGGCCTAACTCCCCAGACTGAAACCACCTTGATTATTATGTGTGGGGCTGCATTTGAACCAAACCATCCTCTAGAACACTAGCAGAATGCAGTCATGGCTGTTGAACACTGCAATCACATCACCCTTACATCTGGCCACCTAACTCCCCAGACTGAAACCAACTTGATTATTATGTGGGGCTGCATTTGAACCAACCATCCTCTTAAGGAACACTAGCAGAATGCAGTCATGGTGCCATGAACAATTTCTGCAATCACATCACCCCTTACATCTGGCCACCTAACTCCCCAGACTGAAACCACCTTGATTATTATGTGGGGTTGCATTTGAACCACTATCCTCTTAAGGAACACTAGCAGAATGCAGTCATGGCTGTTGAACACTTTCTGCAATCACATCACCCCTTACATCTGGCCACCTAACTCCCCAGACTGAAACCACCTTGATTATTATGTGTGGGGTTTGAACCAACCATCCTCTTAAGGAACACTAGCAGAATGCAAATGCTGAACACTTCTCTGCAATCACATCACCCCCTTACATCTGGCCACCTAACTCCCCAGACTGGAAACCACCTTGATTATTATGTGTGGGGCTGCATTTGAACCAACCATCCTCTTAAGGAACACTAGCAGAATGCAGTCATGGCTGTTGAACAATTTCTGCAATCACATCACCCTTACATCTACGTACCTAACTCCCCAGACTGAAACCACCTTGATTATTATGTGTAAGGCTGCATTTGAACCAACCATCCTCTTAAGGAACACTAGCAGAATGCAGTCATGGCTGTTGAACATTTCTGCAATCACATCACCCTTACATCTGGCCACCTAACTCCCCAGACTGAAACCACCTTGATTTTCACATATGTGTGGGGCTGCATTTGAACCAACCATCCTAAGGAACACTACAGAATGCAGTCATGGCTGCTGGAACAATTTCTCAATCACATCACCCCTTACATCTGGCCACCTAACTCCCCAGACTGAAACCACCTTTATTATTATGTGTGTACGTATTTATCCAACCATCCTCTTAAGGAACACTAGCAGAATGCAGTCATGGCTGTTGAACAATTTCTGCAATCACATCACCCCCACATCCACACCCAGACCTTCCAAGATCAAAACCACCTTGATTACTATGTGTGGGGCTGCATTTGAACCAACCATCTCTCTTAAGGAACACTAGCAGAATGCAGTCATGGCTGTTGAACAATTTCTGCAATCACATCACCCCTTACATCTGGCCACCTAACTCCCCAGACTGAAACCACCTTGATTATTATGTGTGGGGCTGCATTTGAACCAACCATCCTCTTAAGGAACACTAGCAGAATGCAGTCATGGCTGCTGAACAATTTCTGCAATCACATCACCCCTTACATCTGGCCACCTAACTCCCCAGACTGAAACCACCTTGATTATTATGTGTGGGGCTGCATTTGAACCAACCATCCTCTTAAGGAACACTAGCAGAATGCAGTCATGGCTGTTGAACAATTTCTGCAATCACATCACCCCTTACATCTGGCCACCTAACTCCCCAGACTGAAACCACCTTGATTATTATGTGTGAGGCTGCATTTGAACCAACCATCCTCTTAAGGAACACTAGCAGAATGCAGTCATGGCTGTTGAACAATTTCTGCAATCACATCACCCCTTACATCTGGCCACCTAACTCCCCAGACTGAAACCACCTTGATTATTATGTGTGGGGCTGCATTTGAACCAACCATCCTCTTAAGGAACACTAGCAGAATGCAGTCATGGCTGTTGAACAATTTCTGCAATCACATCACCCCTTACATCTGGCCACCTAACTCCCCAGACTGAAACCACCTTGATTATTATGTGAGGCTGCATTTGAACCAACCATCCTCTTAAGGAACACTAGCAGAATGCAGTCATGGCTGTTGAACAATTTCTGCAATCACATCACCCTCTACATCTGGCCACCTAACTCCCCAGACTGAAACCACCTTGATTATTATGTGTGGGGCTGCATTTTGGAACCCAACCATCTCTTAAGGAACATCACTTGCAGAATGCAGTCATGGCTGTTGAACAATTTCTGCAATCACATCACCCCTTACATCTGGCCACCTAACTCCCCAGACTGAAACCACCTTGATTATTATGTGTGGGGCTGCATTTGAACCAACCATCCTCTTAAGGAACACTAGCAGAATGCAGTCATGGCTGTTGAACAATTTCTGCAATCACATCACCCCTTACATCTGGCCACCTAACTCCCCAGACTGAAACCACCTTGATTATTATGTGTGGGGCTGCATTTGAACCAACCATCCTCTTAAGGAACACTAGCAGAATGCAGTCATGGCTGTTGAACAATTTCTGCAATCACATCACCCCTTACATCTGGCCACCTAACTCCCCAGACTGAAACCAACTTGATTATTATGTGTGGGGCTGCATTTGAACCAACCATCCTCTTAAGGAACACCTTCAGCAGAATGCAGTCATGGCTGTTGAACAATTTCTGCAATCACATCACCCCTTACATCTGGCCACCTAACTCCCCAGACTGAAACCACCTTGATTATTATGTGTGAGGCTGCATTTGAACCAACCATCCTCTTAAGGAACACTAGCAGAATGCAGTCACAAGTTTAGCCCAATTTCTGCAATCACATCACCCCTTACATCTGGCCACCTAACTCCCCAGACTGAAACCACCTTGATTATTATGGGCTGCATTTGAACCAACCATCCTCTTAAGGAACACTAGCAGAATGCAGTCATGGCTGCTAGAACAATTCCTGCAATCACATCACCCCTTACATCTGGCCACCCAACTCCCCAGACTGAAACCAACTTGATTATTATGTGTGGGGCTGCATTTGAACCAACCATCCTCTTAAGGAACACTAGCAGAATGCAGTCATGGCTGTTGAACAATTTCTGCAATCACATCACCCTTACATCTGGCCACCTAACTCCCCAGACTGAAACCACCTTGATTATTATGTGAGGCTGCATTTGAACCAACCATCCTCCTTCTTAAGGAACACTAGCAGAATGCAGTCATGGCTGTTGAACAATTTCTGCAATCACATCACCCCTTACATCTGGCCACCTAACTCCCCAGACTGAAACCACCTTGATTATTATGTGTGGGGCTGCATTTGAACCAACCATCCTCTTAAGGAACACTAGCAGAATGCAGTCATGGCTGTTGAACAATTTCTGCAATCACATCACCCCTTACATCTGGCCACCTAACTCCCCAGACTGAAACCACCTTGATTATTATGTGTGAGGCTGCATTTGAACCAACCATCCTCTTAAGGAACACTAGCAGAATGCAGTCATGGCTGTTGAACAATTTCTGCAATCACATCACCCCTTACATCTGGCCACCTAACTCCCCAGACTGAAACCACCTTGATTATTATGTGGGGCTGCATTTGAACCAACCATCCTCTTAAGGAACACTAGCAGAATGCAGTCATGCTGTTGAACAATTTCTGCAATCACATCACCCCTTACATCTGGCCACCTAACTCCCCAGACTGAAACCAACTTGATTATTATGTGTGGGGCTGCATTTGAACCAACCATCCTCTTAAGGAACACTAGCAGAATGCCTGCTGCTGGAACAATTTCTGCAATCACATCACCCCTTACATCTGGCCACCTAACTCCCCAGACTGAAACCACCTTGATTATTATGTGTGAGGCTGCATTTGAACCAACCATCCTCTTTTAAGGAACACTCAGCAGAATGCAGTCATGGCTGTTGAACAATTTCTGCAATCACATCACCCCTTACATCTGGCCACCTAACTCCCCAGACTGAAACCACCTTGATTATTATGTGTGGGGCTGTATTTGAACCAACCATCCTCTAAGGAACACTAGCAGAATGCAGTCATGGCTGTTGAACAATTTCTGCAATCACATCACCTCTTACATCTGCCACCTAACTCCCCCAGACTGAAACCACCTTGATTATTATGTGGGGCTGCATTTGAACCAACCATCCTCTTAAGGAACACTAGCAGAATGCAGTCATGGCTGTTGAACACTGCAATCACATCACCCCTACATCTGGCCACCTAACTCCCCAGACTGAAACCACCTTGATTATTATGTGTGGGGCTGCATTTGAACCAACCATCCTCTTAAGGAACACTAGCAGAATGCAGTCATGGCTGTTGAACAATTTCTGCAATCACATCACCCCCCATCTGGCCACCCAATCCCCAGACTGAAACCAACTTGATTATTAAGGGCATGGGGCTGCATTTGAACCAACCATCCTCTTAAGGAACACTAGCACAGCTGTCATGGCTGTTGAACAATTTCTGCACCCCACATCACCCCTTACATCTGGCCACCCAACTCCCCAGACTGAACCAATTCTGACACAGGTGTGGGGCTGCATTTGAACCAACCATCCTCTTACAACACTAGCAGAATGCAGTCATGGCTGTTGAACAATTTCTGCAATCTCATATCACCCCTTACATCTGGCCACCTAACTCCCCAGACTGAAACCAACTTGATTATTATGTGTGGGGCTGCATTTGAACCAACCATCCTCTTAAGGAACACTAGCAGAATGCAGTCATGGCTGTTGAACAATTTCTGCAATCACATCACCCCTATATCTGGCCACCTAACTCCCCAGACTGAAACCAACTTGATTATTATGTGGGGCTGCATTTGAACCAACCATCCTCTTAAGGAACACCAGCAGAAATGCAGTCATGGCTGTTGAACAATTTCTGCAATCACATCACCCCTTACATCTGGCCACCAACTCCCCAGACTGAAACCAACTTGATTATTATGTGTGGGCTGCATTTGAACCAACCATCCCTCTAAGGAACACTAGCAGAATGCAGTCATGGCTGTTGAACAATTTCTGTAATCACATCACCCCTTACATTTGGCCAACCTAACTCCCCAGACTGAAACCAACTTGATTATTATGTGTGGGGCTGCATTTGAACCAACCATCCTCTTAAGGAACACTAGCAGAATGCAGTCATGGCTGCTAATAATTTCTGCACAATCACATCACCCCTTACATCTGGCCACCTAACTCCCCAGACTGAAACCAACTTGATTATTATGTGTGGGGCTGCATTTGAACCAACCATCCTCTTAAGGGAACACTAGCAGAATGCAGTCATGGCTGTTGAACAATTTCTGCAATCACATCACCCCTTACATCTGGCCACCTAACTCCCCAGACTGAAACCAACTTGATTATTATGTGTGGGGCTGCATTTGAACCAACCACTTCCTCTTAAGGAACACTAGCAGAATGCAGTCATGGCTGTTGAACAATTTCTGCAATCACATCACCCCTTACATCTGGCCACCTAACTCCCCAGACTGAAACCAACTTGATTATTATGTAGGGCTGCATTTGAACCAACCATCCTCTTAAGGAACACTAGCAGAATGCAGTCATGGCTGTTGAACAAGCCTTGCAATCAATATTCACCCCTTGCATCTGGCCACCTAACTCCCCAGACTGAAACCAACTTGATTATTATGTGGGGCTGCATTTGAACCAACCATCCCTAAGGAACACTAGCAGAATGCAGTCATGGCTGTTGAACAATTCTCTGCAATCACATCACCCCTTACATCTGGCCACCTAACTCCCCAGACTGAAACCAACTTGATTATTATGTGTGGGGCTGCATTTGAACCAACCATCCTCTTAAGGAACACTAGCAGAATGCAGTCATGGCTGTTGAACAATTTCTGCAATCACATCAATTTCTTACATCTGGCCACCTAACTCCCAGACTGAAACCAACTTGATTATTATGTGTGGGGCTGCATTTGAACCAACCATCCTCTTAAGGAACACTAGCAGAATGCAGTCATGGCTGTTGAACAATTTCTGCAATCACATCACCCCCTTACATCTGGCCACCTAACTCCCCAGACTGAAAACCAACTTGATTATTATGTGTGGGCTGCATTTGAACCAACCATCCTCTTAAGGAACACTAGCAGAATGCAGTCATGGCTGTTGAACAATTTCTGCAATCACATCACCCCTTACATCTGGCCACCTAACTCCCCAGACTGAAACCACCTTGATTATTATGTGGGGCTGCATTTGAACCAACCATCTCTTAAGGAACACTAGCAGAATGCAGTCATGGCTGTTGAAACAATTTCTGCAATCACATCACCCCTTACATCTGGCCACCTAACTCCCAGACTGAAACCAACTTGATTATTATGTGGGGCTGCATTTGAACCAACCATCCTCTTAAGGAACACTAGCAGAATGCAGTCATGGCTGTTGAACACTTCTCTGCAATCACATCACCCCCTTACATCTGGCCACCTAACTCCCCAGACTGAAACCACCTTGATTATTATGTGTGGGGCTGCATTTGAACCAACCATCCTCTTAAGGAACACTAGCAGAATGCAGCCATGGCTGTTGAACAATTTCTGCAATCACATCACCCCTTACATCTGGCCACCTAACTCCCCAGACTGAAACCAACTTGATTATTATGTGTGGGGCTGCATTTGAACCAACCATCCTCTTAAGGAACACTAGCAGAATGCAGTCATGGCTGTTGAACAATTTCTGCAATCACATCACCCCTTACATCTGGCCACCTAACTCCCCAGACTGAAACCACCTTGATTATTATGTGTGGGGCTGCATTTGAACCAACCATCCTCTTAAGGAACACTAGCAAGAATGCAGTCATGGCTGTTGAACAATTTCTGCAATCACATCACCCCTTACATCTGGCCACCTAACTCCCCAGACTGAAACCAACTTGATTATGTGTGGGGCTGCATTTGAACCAACCATCTCTAAGGAACACTAGCAGAATGCAGTCATGGCTGTTGAACAATTCTGCAATCACATCACCCCTTACATCTGGCCACCTAACTCTATAGACTGAAACCAACTTTAATACAGTGTGTGGGGCTGCATTTGAACCAACCATCCTCTTTAAGGAACATCAGCAGAATGCAGTCATGGCTGTTGAACAATTTCTGCAATCACATCACCCCTTACATCTGGCCACCTAATTCCCAGACTGAAACCAACTTGATTATTATGTGTGAGGCTG
>JBBBDQ010007544.1:0-13596 GCA_037127315.1 Ascarosepion bandense | reverse complement strand
CATATTTCAGATTAAAAAAGAGAAAATATCAAGGGAAACAAGGTTATTTTGCAATTTTTTATTGAAAAAAGACAAAATAAGATGAAAATAAAGCACATTTTCATATTTCAGATTAAAAAAGAGAAAATATCAAGGGAAACAAGGTTATTTTGAAATTTTTTATTGAAAAAAGACAGAATAACATGAAAATAAAGCACATTTTCATATTTCAGATTAAAAAAGACAAAATATCAAGGGAAACAAGGTTATTTTGAACTGTTTTATTGAAAAAAGACAAAATAAGATGAAAATAAAGCACATTTTCATATTTCAGATTAAAAAAGACAAAATATCAAAGGAAACAAGGTTAATTTGAAATTTTTTATTGAAAAAAGACAAAATAAGATGAAAAAAAAGGACATTTTCATATTTCAGATTAAAAAAGTGAAAATATCAAGGGAAACAAGGTTATTTTGAAATTTTTTATTGACAAAAGACAAAATAAGATGAAAATAAAGCACATGTTCATATTTCAGATTAAAAAAGAGAAAATATCAAGGGAAACAAGGTTATTTCTATATTTTTTATTGAAAAAAGACAAAATAAGATGAAAATAAAGCACATTTTCCTATTTCAGATTAAAAAAGAGAAAATATCAAGGGAAACAAGGTTATTTCTATATTTTTTATTGAAAAAAGACAAAATAAGATGAAAATGAAGCACATTTTCATATTTCAGATTAAAAAAGAGAAAATATCAAGCGAAACAAGGTTATTTTGAAATTTTTTATTGAAAAAAGACAGAATAACATGAAAATAAAGCACATTTTCATATTTCAGATTAAAAAAGATAAAATATCAAGGGAAACAAGGTTATTTCTATATTTTTTATTGAAAACAGACAAACGAAGAGGAAAATGAAGTACATTTTCATATTTGAGATTAAAAAAGAGAAAATATCAAGTGAAACAAGGTTATTTTGAAATTTTTTATTGACAAAAGACAAAATAAGATGAAAATTAAGCACATTTTCCTATTTCAGATTAAAAAAGAGAAAATATCAAGGGAAACAAGGTTATTTCTATATTTTTTATTGAAAAAAGACAAAATAAGATGAAAATAAAGCACATTTTCATATTTCAGATTAAAAAAGATAAAATATCAAGGGAAACAAGGTTATTTTGAAATTTTTTATTGAAATAAGACAAATTAAGATGGAAATAAAGCACATTTTCATATTTCAGATTAAAAGAGAGAAAATATCAAGGGAAACAAGGTTATTTTGAAATTTTTTATTGAAAAAAGACAAAATAAGATGAAAATAAAGCACATTTTCATATTTCAGTTTAAACAAGAGAAAATATCAAGGGAAAGATGGTTACTTTGAAATTTTTTATTGAAAAAAGACAAAATAAGATGAAAATAAAGCACATTTTCATATTTCAGTTTAAAAAAAGAGAAAATATCAAGGGAAACAAGGTTATTTTGAAATTTTTCATTGATAAAAGCCAAAATCAGATAAAAATAAAGCACATTTTCATATTTCAGATTAAAAAAGAGAAAATATCAATATTTATTGAAAAAAGACTAAATAAGATGAAAATAAAGCACATTTTCATATTTCAGATTAAAAAAGAGAAAATATCACGGGAAAATGGTTATTTTGAAATTTTTTATTGAAAAAAGACAAAATAAGATGAAAATAAAGCACATTTTCATATTTCAGATTAAAAAAGAGAAAATATCAAGGGAAACAAGGTTATTTTGAAATTTTTTATTGAAAAAAGACAGAATAACATGAAAATAAAGCACATTTTCATATTTCAGATTAAAAAAGACAAAATATCAAGGGAAACAAGGTTATTTTGAAATGTTTTATTGAAAAAAGACAAAATAAGATGAAAATAAAGCACATTTTCATATTTCGGATTAAAAAAGACAAAATATCAAAGGAAACAAGGTTAATTTGAAATTTTTTATTGAAAAAAAACAAAATAAGATGAAAAAAAAGTACATTTTCATATTTCAGATTAAAAAAGAGAAAATATCAAGGGAAACAAGGTTACTTTGAAATTTTTTATTGACAAAAAACAAAATAAGATGAAAATAAAGCACATTTTCCTATTTCAGATTAAAAAAGAGAAAATATCAAGGGAAACAAGGTTATTTTGCAATTTTTTATTGAAAAAAGCCAAAATAAGATGAAAATAAAGCACATTTTAATATTTCAGATTAAAAAAGATAAAATATCATGGGAAACAAGGTTAATTTGTAATTTTCTATTGATATTAGGCAAAATAAGATAACAGTAAAGCACATTTTCATATTTCAGATTAAAAAAGAGAAAATATCAAAAGAAACAAGGTTATTTGGAAATGTTTTATTGAAAAAAAACAAAATAAGATGAAAATGAAGCACATTTTCATATTTGAGATTAAAAAAGAGAAAATATCAAGTGAAACAAGGTTATTTTGAAATTTTTTATTGACAAAAGACAAAATAAGATGAAAATTAAGCACATTTTCCTATTTCAGATTAAAAAAGAGAAAATATCAAGGGAAACAAGGTTATTTCTATATTTTTTATTGAAAAAAGACAAAATAAGATGAAAATAAAGCACATTTTCATATTTCAGATTAAAAAAGATAAAATATCAAGGGAAACAAGGTTATTTTGAAATTTTTTATTGAAATAAGACAAATTAAGATGGAAATAAAGCACATTTTCATATTGCAGATTAAAAGAGAGAAAATATCAAGGGAAACAAGGTTATTTTGAAATTTTTTATTGAAAAAAGACAAAATAAGATGAAAATAAAGCACATTTTCATATTTCAGTTTAAACAAGAGAAAATATCAAGGGAAAGATGGTTACTTTGAAATTTTTTATTGAAAAAAGACAAAATAAGATGAAAATAAAGCACATTTTCATATTTCAGTTTAAAAAAGAGAAAATATCAAGGGAAACAAGGTTATTTTGAAATTTTTCATTGATAAAAGGCAAAATAAGATAAAAATAAAGCACATTTTCATATTTCAGATTAAAAAAGAGAAAATATCAATATTTATTGAAAAAAGACTAAATAAGATGAAAACAAAGCACATTTTCATATTTCAGATTAAAAAAGAGAAAATATCACGGGAAAAAAGGTTATTTTGAAATTTTTTATTGAAAAAAGACAAAATAAGATGAAAATAAAGCACATTTTCATATTTCAGATTAAAAAAGAGAAAATATCAAGGGAAACAAGGTTATTTTGAAATTTTTTATTGAAAAAAGACAGAATAACATGAAAATAAAGCACATTTTCATATTTCAGATTAAAAAAGACAAAATATCAAGGGAAACAAGGTTATTTTGAAATGTTTTATTGAAAAAAGACAAAATAAGATGAAAATAAAGCACATTTTCATATTTCAGATTAAAAAAGATAAAATATCAAAGGAAACAAGGTTAATTTGAAATTTTTTATTGAAAAAAAACAAAATAAGATGAAAAAAAAGTACATTTTCATATTTCAGATTAAAAAAGAGAAAATATCAAGGGAAACAAGGTTATTTTGAAATTTTTTATTGACAAAAAACAAAATAAGATGAAAATAAAGCACATTTTCCTATTTCAGATTAAAAAAAGAGAAAATATCAAGGGAAACAAGGTTATTTTGCAATTTTTTATTGAAAAAAGCCAAAATAAGATGAAAATAAAGCACATTTTAATATTTCAGATTAAAAAAGATAAAATATCATGGGAAACAAGGTTAATTTGTAATTTTCTATTGATATTAGGCAAAATAAGATAACAGTAAAGCACATTTTCATATTTCAGATTAAAAAAGAGAAAATATCAAAAGAAACAAGGTTATTTGGAAATGTTTTATTGAAAAAAAAACAAAATAAGATGAAAATGAAGCACATTTTCATATTTGAGATTAAAAAAGAGAAAATATCAAGTGAAACAAGGTTATTTTGAAATTTTTTATTGACAAAAGACAAAATAAGATGAAAATTAAGCACATTTTCCTATTTCAGATTAAAAAAGAGAAAATATCAAGGGAAACAAGGTTATTTCTATATTTTTTATTGAAAAAAGACAAAATAAGATGAAAATAAAGCACATTTTCATATTTCAGATTAAAAAAGATAAAATATCAAGGGAAACAAGGTTATTTTGAAATTTTTTATTGAAATAAGACAAATTAAGATGGAAATAAAGCACATTTTCATATTGCAGATTAAAAGAGAGAAAATATCAAGGGAAACAAGGTTATTTTGAAATTTTTTATTGAAAAAAGACAAAATAAGATGAAAATAAAGCACATTTTCATATTTCAGTTTAAACAAGAGAAAATATCAAGGGAAAGATGGTTACTTTGAAATTTTTTATTGAAAAAAGACAAAATAAGATGAAAATAAAGCACATTTTCATATTTCAGTTTAAAAAAGAGAAAATATCAAGGGAAACAAGGTTATTTTGAAATTTTTCATTGATAAAAGGCAAAATAAGATAAAAATAAAGCACATTTTCATATTTCAGATTAAAAAAGAGAAAATATCAATATTTATTGAAAAAAGACTAAATAAGATGAAAACAAAGCACATTTTCATATTTCAGATTAAAAAAGAGAAAATATCACGGGAAAAAAGGTTATTTTGAAATTTTTTATTGAAAAAAGACAAAATAAGATGAAAATAAAGCACATTTTCATATTTCAGATTAAAAAAAGAGAAAATATCAAGGGAAACAAGGTTATTTTGAAATTTTTTATTGAAAAAAGACAGAATAACATGAAAATAAAGCACATTTTCATATTTCAGATTAAAAAAGACAAAATATCAAGGGAAACAAGGTTATTTTGAAATGTTTTATTGAAAAAAGACAAAATAAGATGAAAATAAAGCACATTTCTCATATTTCAGATTAAAAAAGATAAAATATCAAAGGAAACAAGGTTAATTTGAAATTTTTTATTGAAAAAAACAAAATAAGATGAAAAAAGTACATTTTCATATTTCAGATTAAAAAAGAGAAAATATCAAGGGAAACAAGGTTATTTTGAAATTTTTTATTGACAAAAAACAAAATAAGATGAAAATAAAGCACATTTTCCTATTTCAGATTAAAAAAGAGAAAATATCAAGGGAAACAAGGTTATTTTGCAATTTTTTATTGAAAAAGCCAAAATAAGATGAAAAATAAAGCACATTTTAATATTTCAGATTAAAAAAGATAAAATATCATGGAAACAAGGTTAATTTGTAATTTTCATTGATATTAGGCAAAATAAGATAACAGTAAAGCACATTTTCATATTTCAGATTAAAAAAGAGAAAATAAAGAAACAAGGCTATTTGGAAATGTTTTATTGAAAAAAAACAAAATAAGATGAAAATGAAGCACATTTTCATATTTGAGATTAAAAAAAGAGAAAATATCAAGCGAAACAAGGTTATTTTGAAATTTTTTTATTGACAAAAGATCTTAAAATAAATGAAAAATAAAGCACATTTTCATATTTCAATTAAAAAAGAGAAAATATCAAGGGAAACAAGGTTATTTCTATATTTTCTATTGAAAACAGACAAAAATAAAGAGGAAATTGTGCCACATTTTCATATTTGAGATTAAAAAAGAGAAAAAATCAAGTGAAACAAGGTTATTTTGAAATTTTTTATTGACAAAATATAAAATAAGATGAAAATAAAGCACATTTTCATATTTCAGATTAAAAAAAGACAAAATATCAAAGGAAACAAGGTTATTTTGAAATTTTTTATTGAAAAAAGACAAAATAAGATGATAAAAAAGAATATTTTCATCTTTCAGATTAAAAAAGGAAAATATCAAGGGAAACAAGGTTATTTTGAAATTTTTTATTGACAAAAGACAAACAAGATGAAAATAAAGCACATGTTCATATTTCAGATTAAAAAAGAGAAAATATCAAGGGAAACAAGGTTATTTTGCAATTTTTTATTGAAAAAAGACAAAATAAGATGAAAATAAAGCACATTTTCATATTTCAGATTAAAAAAGAGAAAATATCAAGGGATACAAGGTTATTTTGAAATTTTTTATTGAAAAAGAAAAAATAAGATGATAAAAAGAATATTTTCATCTTTCAGATTAAAAAAGGGAAAATATCAAGGGAAACAAGGTTATTTTGAAATTTTTTATTGACAAAAGACAAAATAAGATGAAAAATAAAGCACATTTTCCTATTTCAGATTAAAAAAGAGAAAATATCAAGGAAACAAGGTTATTTTGCAATTTTTTATTGAAAAAGCCAAAATAAGATGAAAAATAAAGCACATTTTAATATTTCAGATTAAAAAGATAAAATATCATGGGAAACAAGGTTAATTTGTAATTTTCATTGATATTAGGCAAAATAAGATAACAGTAAAGCACATTTTCATATTTCAGATTAAAAAAAGAGAAAATATCAAAAGAAACAAGGTTATTTGAAAATGTTTTATTGAAAAAAAACAAAATAAGATGAAAATGAAGCACATTTTCATATTTGAGATTAAAAAAGAGAAATATCAATAAACAAGGTTATTTTGAAATTTTATTTATCAAAAGATCTAAATAAAAATGAAAATAAAGCACATTTTCATTTCAGATTAAAAAAGAGAAAATATCAAGGGAAACAAGGTTATTTCATATTTTCTATTGAAAACAGACAAAATAAGAGGAAAATGAAGCACATTTTCATATTTGAGATTAAAAAAGAGAAAAAAATCATGAAACAAGGTTATTTTGAAATTTTTTATTGACAAAAATATAAAATAAGATGAAAATAAAGCACATTTTCATATTTCAGATTAAAAAGACAAAATATCAAAGGAAACAAGGTTATTTTGAAATTTTTTATTGAAAAAAGACAAAATAAGATGATAAAAAAGAATATTTTCATCTTTCAGATTAAAAAAGAGAAAATATCAAGGGAAACAAGGTTATTTTGAAATTTTTTATTGACAAAAGACAAAATAAGATGAAAATAAAGCACATGTTCATATTTCAGATTAAAAGAGAAAATATCAAGGGAAACAAGGTTATTTTGCAATTTTTTTATTGAAAAAAGACAAAAATAAGATGAAAAATAAAGCACATTTTCATATTTCAGATTAAAAAAAAGAGAAAATATCAAGGGATACAAGGTTATTTTGAAATTTTTTATTGAAAAAAGAAAAAATAAGATGATAAAAAAGAATATTTTCATCTTTCAGATTAAAAAAGGGGAAAATATCAAGGGAAAACAAGGTTATTTTGAAATTTTTTATTGACAAAAGACAAAATAAGATGAAAATAAAGCATTATGTTCATATTTCAGATTAAAAAAGAGAAAATATCAAGGGAAACAAGGTTATTTTGAAATTTTTTATTGAAAAAGACAAAATAAGATGAAAATAAAGCACATTTTCTATATTTCAGATTAAAAAAAGAGAAAATATCAAGGGAAACAAGGTTATTTTGAAATTTTTATTGAAAAAAGACAGAATAACATGAAAAATAAAGCACATTTTCATATTTCAGATTAAAAAAGACAAAATATCAAGGGAAACAAGGTTATTTTGAACTGTTTTATTGAAAAAAGACAAAATAAGATGAAAATAAAGCACATTTCTATATTTCTAGATTAAAAAAGACAAAATATCAAAGGAAACAAGGTTAATTTGAAATTTTTTATTGAAAAAAGACAAAATAAGATGAAAAAAGGACATTTTCATATTTCAGATTAAAAAAGTGAAAATATCAAGGGAAACAAGGTTATTTTAAAATTTTTTATTGACAAAAGACAAAATAAGATGAAAATAAAGCACATGTTCATATTTCAGATTAAAAAAGAGAAAATATCAAGGGAAACAAGGTTATTTCTATATTTTTTATTGAAAAAAGACAAAATAAGATGAAAATAAAGCACATTTTCTATTTCAGATTAAAAAAGAGAAAATATCAAGGGAAACAAGGTTATTTCTATATTTTTTATTGAAAAAGATTAAAAATAAGATGAAAATGAAGCACATTTTCATATTTCTCAGATTAAAAGAGAAAATATCAAGCGAAACAAGGTTATTTTGAAATTTTTATTGAAAAAAGACAGAATAACATGAAAATAAAGCACATTTTCATATTTCAGATTAAAAAAGATAAAATATCAAGGGAAACAAGGTTATTTCTATATTTTTTATTGAAAACAGACAAACGAAGAGGAAAATGAAGTACATTTTCATATTTGAGATTAAAAAAGAGAAAATATCAAGTGAAACAAGGTTATTTTGAAATTTTTTATTGACAAAAGACAAAATAAGATGAAAATTAAGCACATTTTCCTATTTCAGATTAAAAAAGAGAAAATATCAAGGGAAACAAGGTTATTTCTATATTTTTTATTGAAAAAAGACAAAATAAGATGAAAATAAAGCACATTTTCATATTTCAGTTTGAACAAGAGAAAATATCAAGGGAAAGATGGTTACTTTGAAATTTTTTATTGAAAAAAGACAAAATAAGATGAAAATAAAGCACATTTTCATATTTCAGTTTAAAAAAAGAGAAAATATCAAGGGAAACAAGGTTATTTTGAAATTTTTCATTGATAAAAGGCAAAATCAGATAAAAATAAAGCACATTTTCATATTTCAGATTAAAAAAGAGAAAATATCAATATTTATTGAAAAAAGACTAAATAAGATGAAAATAAAGCACATTTTCATATTTCAGATTAAAAAAGAGAAAATATCACGGGAAAAAAGGTTATTTTGAAATTTTTTATTGAAAAAAGACAAAATAAGATGAAAATAAAGCACATTTTCATATTTCAGATTAAAAAAGAGAAAATATCAAGGGAAACAAGGTTATTTTGAAATTTTTTATTGAAAAAAGACAGAATAACATGAAAATAAAGCACATTTTCATATTTCAGATTAAAAAAGACAAAATATCAAGGGAAACAAGGTTATTTTGAAATGTTTTATTGAAAAAAGACAAAATAAGATGAAAATAAAGCACATTTTCATATTTCAGATTAAAAAAGACAAAATATCAAAGGAAACAAGGTTAATTTGAAATTTTTTATTGAAAAAAAACAAAATAAGATGAAAAAAAAGTACATTTTCATATTTCAGATTAAAAAAAGAAAATATCAAGGGAAACAAGGTTATTTTGAAATTTTTTATTGACAAAAAACAAAATAAGATGAAAATAAAGCATATTTTCCTATTTCAGTTTAAAAAAGAGAAAATATCAAGGGAAACAAGGTTATTTTGCAATTTTTTATTGAAAAAAGCCAAAATAAGATGAAAATATAGCACATTTTAATATTTCAGATTAAAAAAGATAAAATATCATGGGAAACAAGGTTAATTTGTAATTTTCTATTGATATTAGGCAAAATAAGATAACAGTAAAGCACATTTTCATATTTCAGATTAAAAAAGAGAAAATATCAAAAGAAACAAGGTTATTTGGAAATGTTTTATTGAAAAAAAACAAAATAAGATGAAAATGAAGCACATTTTCATATTTGGAATTAAAAAAGAGAAAATATCAAGTGAAACAAGGTTATTTTGAAATTTTTTATTGACAAAAGACAAAATAAGATGAAAATTAAGCACATTTTCCTATTTCAGATTAAAAAAAGAGAAAATATCAAGGGAAACAAGGTTATTTCTATATTTTTTATTGAAAAAAGACAAAATAAGATGAAAATAAAGCACATTTTCATATTTCAGATTTAAAAAGATAAAATATCAAGGGAAACAAGGTTATTTTGAAATTTTTTATTGAAATAAGACAAATTAAGATGGAAATAAAGCACATTTTCATATTTCAGATTAAAAGAGAGAAAATATCAAGGGAAACAAGGTTATTTTGAAATTTTTTATTGAAAAAAGACAAAATAAGATGAAAATAAAGCACATTTTCATATTTCAGTTTAAACAAGAGAAAATATCAAGGGAAAGATGGTTACTTTGAAATTTTTTATTGAAGAAAGACAAAATAAGATGAAAATAAAGCACATTTTCATATTTCAGTTTAAAAAAAGAGAAAATATCAAGGGAAACAAGGTTATTTTGAAATTTTTCATTGATAAAAGGCAAAATCAGATAAAAATAAAGCACATTTTCATATTTCAGATTAAAAAAGAGAAAATATCAATATTTATTGAAAAAAGACTAAATAAGATGAAAACAAAGCACATTTTCATATCTCAGATTAAAAAAGAGAAAATATCACGGGAAAAAAGGTTATTTTGAAATTTTTTATTGAAAAAAGACAAAATAAGATGAAAATAAAGCACATTTTCATATTTCAGATTAAAAAAGAGAAAATATCAAGGGAAACAAGGTTATTTTGAAATTTTTTATTGAAAAAAGACAGAATAACATGAAAATAAAGCACATTTACATATTTCAGATTAAAAAAGACAAAATATCAAGGGAAACAAGGTTATTTTGAAATGTTTTATTGAAAAAAGACAAAATAAGATGAAAATAAAGCACATTTTCATATTTCAGATTAAAAAAGACAAAATATCAAAGGAAACAAGGTTAATTTGAAATTTTTTATTGAAAAAAAACAAAATAAGATGAAAAAAAAGTACATTTTCATATTTCAGATTAAAAAAGAGAAAATATCAAGGGAAACAAGGTTATTTTGAAATTTTTTATTGACAAAAAACAAAATAAGATGAAAATAAAGCACATTTTCCTATTTCAGATTAAAAAAGAGAAAATATCAAGGGAAACAAGGTTATTTTGCAATTTTTTATTGAAAAAAGCCAAAATAAGATGAAAATAAAGCACATTTTAATATTTCAGATTAAAAAAGATAAAATATCATGGGAAACAAGGTTAATTTGTAATTTTCTATTGATATTAGGCAAAATAAGATAACAGTAAAGCACATTTTCATATTTCAGATTAAAAAAGAGAAAATATCAAAAGAAACAAGGTTATTTGGAAATGTTTTATTGAAAAAAAACAAAATAAGATGAAAATGAAGCACATTTTCATATTTGAGATTAAAAAAGAGAAAATATCAAGCGAAACAAGGTTATTTTGAAATTTTTTATTGACAAAAGACGAAATAAAATGAAAATAAAGCACATTTTCATATTTCAGATTAAAAAAGAGAAAATATCAAGGGAAACAAGGTTATTTCTATATTTTCTATTGAAAACAGACAAAATAAGAGGAAAATGAAGCACATTTTCATATTTGAGATTAAAAAAGAAAAAAGAAAAAATCAAGTGAAACAAGGTTATTTTGAAATTTTTTATTGACAAAATATAAAATAAGATGAAAATAAAGCACATTTTAATATTTCAGATTAAAAAAGAGAAAATATCAAGGGAAACAAGGTTATTTCTATATTTTTTATTGGAAAAAGACAAAATAAGATGAAAATAAAGCACATTTTAATATTTCAGATTAAAAAAGATAAAATATCAAGGGAAACAAGGTTATTTTGAAATTTTTTATTAAAAAAAGACAAAATAAGATGAAAATAAAGCACATTTTCATATTTCAGTTTAAACAAGAGAAAATATCAAGGGAAAGATGGTTACTTTGAAATTTTTTATTGAAAAAAGACAAAATAAGATGAAAATAAAGCACATTTTCATATTTCAGATTAAAAAAGACAAAATATCAAGGGAAATAAGGTTATTTTGAATTGTTTTATTGAAAAAAGACAAAATAAGATGATAAAAAAGAATATTTTCATCTTTCAGATTAAAAAAGGGAAAATATCAAGGGAAACAAGGTTATTTTGCAATTTTTTATTGAAAAAAGACAAAATAAGATGAAAATAAACACATGTTCATATTTCAGATTAAAAAAAGAGAAAATATCAAGGGAAACAAGGTTATTTTGAAATTTTTTATTGAAAAAAGACAAAATAAGATGAAAATAAAGCACATTTTCATATTTCAGATTAAAAAAGAGAAAATATCAAGGGAAACAAGGTTATTTTGAAATTTTTTATTGAAAAAAGACAGAATAACATGAAAATAAAGCACATTTTCATATTTCAGATTAAAAAAGACAAAATATCAAGGGAAACAAGGTTATTTTGAACTGTTTTATTGAAAAAAGACAAAATAAGATGAAAATAAAGCACATTTTCATATTTCAGATTAAAAAAGACAAAATATCAAAGGAAACAAGGTTAATTTGAAATTTTTTATTGAAAAAAAACAAAATAAGATGAAAAAAAAGTACATTTTCATATTTCAGATTAAAAAAAGAGAAAATATCAAGGGAAACAAGGTTATTTTGCAATTTTTTATTGAAAAAAGCCAAAATAAGATGAAAATAAAGCACATTTTAATATTTCAGATTAAAAAAGATAAAATATCATGGGAAACAAGGTTAATTTGTAATTTTTTATTGATATTAGGCAAAATAAGATAACAATAAAGCACATTTTCATATTTCAGATTAAAAAAGAGAAAATATCAAGGGAAACAAGGTTATTTCTATATTTTCTATTGAAAACAGACAAAATAAGAGGAAAATGAAGCACATTTTCATATTTGAGATTAAAAAAGAGAAAAAATCAAGTGAAACAAGGTTATTTTGAAATTTTTTATTGACAAAATATAAAATAAGATGAAAATAAAGCACATTTTCATATTTCAGATTAAAAAAGACAAAATATCAAAGGAAACAAGGTTATTTTGAAATTTTTTATTGAAAAAAGACAAAATAAGATGATAAAAAAGAATATTTTCATCTTTCAGATTAAAAAAGGGAAAATATCAAGGGAAACAAGGTTATTTTGAAATTTTTTATTGACAAAAGACAAAATAAGATGAAAATAAAGCACATGTTCATATTTCAGATTAAAAAAGAGAAAATATCAAGGGAAACAAGGTTATTTTGCAATTTTTTATTGAAAAAAGACAAAATAAGATGAAAATAAAGCACATTTTCATATTTCAGATTAAAAAAGAGAAAATATCAAGGGATACAAGGTTATTTTGAAATTTTTTATTGAAAAAAGAAAAAATAAGATGATAAAAAAGAATATTTTCATCTTTCAGATTAAAAAAGGGAAAATATCAAGGGAAACAAGGTTATTTTGAAATTTTTTATTGACAAAAGACAAAATAAGATGAAAATAAAGCACATGTTCATATTTCAGATTAAAAAAGAGAAAATATCAAGGGAAACAAGGTTATTTTGCAATTTTTTATTGAAAAAAGACAAAATAAGATGAAAATAAAGCACATTTTCATATTTCAGATTAAAAAAGAGAAAATATCAAGGGAAACAAGGTTATTTTGAAATTTTTTATTGAAAAAAGACAGAATAACATGAAAATAAAGCACATTTTCATATTTCAGATTAAAAAAGACAAAATATCAAGGGAAACAAGGTTATTTTGAACTGTTTTATTGAAAAAAGACAAAATAAGATGAAAATAAAGCACATTTTCATATTTCAGATTAAAAAAGACAAAATATCAAAGGAAACAAGGTTAATTTGAAATTTTTTATTGAAAAAAGACAAAATAAGATGAAAAAAAAGGACATTTTCATATTTCAGATTAAAAAAGTGAAAATATCAAGGGAAACAAGGTTATTTTGAAATTTTTTATTGACAAAAGA
>JBBBDQ010007528.1:0-12760 GCA_037127315.1 Ascarosepion bandense | reverse complement strand
CCAGCCACTTCCCCCCAGACTTTTGTTTGTGTGGATTTTGTGTTGTGGGAGCTTAGTGGAGCATTTGTTCCTCCGTGTTATTTGTTCGCACTCTGTCTCTCGGACATACTGTTTTCCAGCCCGAGTTCATTGCTCGGGCCAGCGTAAAGTAGCGGTTTCTTTGAAAACGCGAAACACCGGAAAGAAGTTGTCCGGTGATCGGTCACTTTTGTGGCATGGCCACAGAAGGACCGGGGAAGTCGGCACTCCCACCACGGCGTCGGTGGGAGATTGGCAACTGTGTGACGCAGACGACGACGACGTCATAGCCCGCACCATGACCGAGTGGGAGAGCATGCTGTTCGGCTCCCCCACACCAGCGGAGGCGGCGGCGGCCACACTGTCAGCAGCGACCACCCCAGCAGCGGCGACTGCACCTGCAGCAGAGACCACCCCAGCAGCGGCGACTGCACCTGCAGCAGCGACCAGACCAGCAGCGGCGACTGCACCTGCAGCAGCGACCACCCCAGCAGCGGCGACTGCACCCTGCAGCAGCGACCAATCCAGCAGCGGCGACTGCACCTGCAGCAGCGACCAATCCAGCAGCGGCGACTGCACCTGCAGCAGCAACCAAACGTGCAGCAGCAGCAGCAACCAAACCTGCTCCAGCGACCGGATCTGCAGCAGCGTCCAGACCGGCGGCAACTGCAGCAGCAACACCCCCACCGGCACGGACAGCAGCAGCAGCAGCAGCAGCAGCAGCACCAGCGTCCCCCTTACCCTTGACCTCTGGGTGGAAAGGAGGCAAGAAGATCACGCGGAAAGACGAGGACTATTACCAGTCCATCCAAAAGGATTACGCGGACTACATCAGGGGGACGGAGCTCGTCTCGAAGCCGGACCAATTGGCGCAGATCGAGGCGAGAGTCATCACCCTGATCACCAAGGACCTGAAGACCAAAAAACTGATCGGCGTCCCCAGGGATACGTTCGAGGAGGGACTGCAGACACTGAAGATCAGAGCCAGGGCCGTAGCGAGGAGAAGCAACACCACGTGGGACGTCCTGCTCGGCTCCGCCGAAGAAGCCAAGAACTTGATCGGCGTGGTTCTGGAGACCAAAACGCTCCAGTTCCACACGGAGTACATGGGCACGAAGAAGGTGAAAATCACGCTGCACGGCGTCCCCATGGACATTGCTGAGGACCACGTGGGCGCCGTCTTCGTCCAATATGGAAGGGTGGCCGAAGTCTCCTCGCTGCGGTCGAAAGCAGGATTCCTCACGGGAGACATGACCCTGCAGGTGACCCTGGACAAGGAAAACATCGCCAAAATCCCCAACATCCTCACCTGCAGGGGTCGTGCCATCTTCGTCATCGTGGAAGGCAGGAAGCCGTGCTGTTGGGTCTGCGGGTCGGCGGAGCACGTGGCAAAAGCGTGCCCAACCAAGAATCCGGCCTCAAAGACCCAACCAGCCCAACCAGTCAAGCAGCAACCGGCGGCACAGGCGAAGGATGGCGCAAAACAAGCACAACCCACACAGTCTCCCGTGAGCAACAACGACGGCGAATGGCAGGTGGTGGCCAGGAAGAAAACCAAAAAACCTTCCCCGGACAATGTGCCGCCACCTGTCAAGACGCCTGCCAAGCAGACCCCGGTGGGGCTGTCGACTCCTACCAAACCTAAGGAGTCCCCGGCGAAGGCGCCGGCAAAACCAAAGGAGGTGTCTCCTCCCAAACAGAGGAAGGCAAGAAGTCCTTCCCCCAGCAAATGGAAGTACAAAGGACACCCTCCCTGAAACGTGGGAGAGAGGAAGAGGCAGAGGAGCAGCACAACAACACAAAGGCCAGGAGAAGGAGCCGGAGCAACGAAAGGAGGCCGCGAGCCGAAAAATGCAGCTCTCTACCAGTGTCTCCGGTTAAACAGACTTATGCACTAAAGGTAAGAAGTCTTCCTTCATCCCCGCAAAAAGCCTCCCAGTCCCCAGTCTTTAAACTGACCCCCCTGAAATCATGTACTTTAACCCCCACTCCCTCCCCTCCTCCTATGTCCACTCCCTCTCGGGCAAAAAAAGAAAAAGCCCTGCCCCAAGGGGAAGCACTCCTTAAAGTGAGCGAGGACGTTGCCTCTGAGTGGTCATCTCAGAGGCGAAAACTCTTAAAGCCCCTGCTGAAGCTGACTTCAGTGGAGGGCAAACCAGTTGAAGATCCTAGAAACTTTCCCCAGGCCCCAGGTGTCATCACCCTGGTGAGGAACACCGGTGGCAACCTGAGGGTCTGGGATCACATCCACGAAGCAAAGAGACATTTTGCAAAAGTTACCATGGTTCAGCACAACACACCTGAACTCAAAAAAATGGAAAAAAATTGTTCGGGGAGGTCCCCTGTTTTACTCCACCCCAGTCTCTATAGGGTAGTGAAACTAACATACCCCACGGACGTTGGCGGCATTGTCCTAGACGGACGGATTACGTCCGATGTAGGAACGGGTTCCCTAGGACAGTCCGTCGGGGTCCCTATCTGCTAGGGATTTCCGTCCCGTATGTGACTAGTACTTTTGTTGCATGTTTTTGTTGTTTTTCCTTTTCAGAACTAAATCATGTCTATTAAGATAGCCAGCTTAAATGCGAATGGCCTGAGGGATCGGGGTAAGGCGGCTCGCCTGCTTCGTGACCTCTTGTCGTTCGGCGTGGATGTGGCCGCGATCCAAGAGACTCACTTTGTTTGCGAAGTCGACTCGTGTGTGCTGTCTAACGACTATGTCGTCTATTCAGCATATGGGAGCCGGCATGCCAGAGGTGTTTCTTTGCTGGTCAAGCGTACCCTGGATGCGAGGATCGACCTTGTCCATGTCGGTGCCGAGGGCCGGCTGATCGTGGCAGATATTGCAGTGAAAAGCAAGTCGTTCCGGCTGATTGCGGTTTATGCGCCCAATGTCCCAGGTGAGCGTGTCTCTTTCTTTCGGCTGTTGGAGCCCTTCATGGTGCATTCAACACGGCTAATCTTAGTTGGGGACTGGAATGCCGTCCTAACCCCCAAATGGGATAGAGGAAGGGGCGCTAGCGGGTGGAGTGGTGATCGTAGCCTGGTTGATCTGATCGGCGAATTTGGTCTCGTCGGATAGACACGGGTCGATCATCCGATGGGAGCATGGGACGTGGACGCATAGTTGGCTCTACCCGGGTATCCGCGTACCTGGATAGATGCTAGTCAGAGAAGCTCGATATAGACTCTCTGAATGTCCAACGTTCCACTGGCTAGTTACCTGACCACAAACTGCTTGTGCCCGGGTCGTATTAGACTTTAGGCCTAGGTTGGCTGGCTGGAAGTTCAATCCGTCCTGTTGACAGACGGGGATTTTCGTGACCAGCTGACAAAACTAGCGTTCAGCGGGAATTAACTGGGCGAGTCATTGGGCAGGGTGGTGGGTTAACCTTACGACCAGGGTTTTCTCGCCACCAAATATATAGCCAGCGGCTCAACCTAGATAAGGTTGCGGAGGCAAAGACACTTAGTGCTAATTTCACCCGGGCGGAGGTCGAGGGGATCCCCCTAGAGATAGCCTTAGCCAGGGGGCGGCTCTGGAGCGCCTTGATCAGCGGGCGCTACGGGTCAGGTAATTAGGGCTAAGTTGCTACAAGATGTCTTCCGAAGCTGAACATGGGCGCAGAACTGCGCGGGAAGAAATTGCCAAAGCCGGCGACCGCACATTCGAGAGGTGCCGCGACCTGAGGGACATCTCCCAAGGTCCACCAACGACATGTGCGAGGCGTTCCGGCAGCATTTCGAACACCGATTTACCAAGGAGCCCGACTCCGTGACGAGTTTCGCAGCTATTTGGCCGACTTTCCCGAAGCCGCCGGCTGAAGCGCTGCTGCGAAGGGGAGATTACGGAGGACGAAATCTACGTGGCTTTGAAGAAGGGTCGGCAGAGGCAAGTCGCTAGCTTGGATGGTTTGCCCTATGAAATGTACTTGAGGATGTCGCACTCGTCCCGCTCTTGGCTGTCGTGTTCAACCACTGGTTTCGGCAGGGGTCCATCCTCTTGTCGATCAGGGCGGATCACGCCGTTGAGAAAGGCAAGAAGGTTGAGGAACTAGATACGATAGCCCATAACTCTGCTAAACACAGAGCAAGATTTCGCCAAGATCCTGACGAACCGCTTGCAGCTAGTTGCCGAGTCTCTGTTGGGACCGGATCAGATTTGTTCTGTGAAGGGACGAACAATTCAGAGCAACCTGCACTTGATTCAATGATCGTAGAGGGTGTAGAAGACGACGGCGAGGCCGCGCTGATCAATTTGGATCAGTCCAAGGCATTTGATAGGATTGACCATGGCTACCTGGTTGCCGTCCTGCAGGCCGCCGGATTCAAACCCGACTTCACGCTGGATTAGCTCTCTGTATCGCTCCCCCAAGGCTGTGGTACAGGAACGGGAAGCTGTCGGGCGCTTTCGCGCTGTCTGAGTCGGTCCGACAGGGTTGTCCACTGTCTGCTCTCCTTTACGTCCTGGCGTTGGAGCCCCTCCTTCGCCGGCTGAGGACGAGACGGGCAGTCCGGTCCTACGTGGAATCGCAGTCCCTGGCGGAGCTCGAGCCAGGGTTTCCGCGTACGCCGATGACGTAACGACCTTTGTGTCCTCCCGCAGGGACATAGGGGAGCGGTGCCAGCAGGCGCTTGTACGGTACGAGAAGGTGACGGGGGCCAGAATTAACTGCGACAAGTCTTCCGGCTTGCGGTTAGGCGCTTGGAAGGTGTTTCCCTCCCGAGACCCTTCGACTGGACGGACGGGCCGGTCGGCTCCTCGGAGTTTGGTTCGGTCCGGACTTACAGTTGGAAAACTGGTCTGAAGTACTGGCAAGGGTCAGCGCGTCGGTCAAGGTTTGGCGTCGACGGTCTCTCCGTGAAGGGCTTGGCGGAGGTGTGCAACACATGCCTCTTTCCCATGATCCTTTACCGGCTGTCCATTAACTTCCCCTTTGTGACGATCATGAGAAGGCGCTCGAGCGTTTGCTATTCTCCTGCCTGTGGAGAGGACGCAAACACATGGTCGACAAGGTCATAACGCTTGCTCCGTCCGTGTCAAGGGTCTGGGGATGCCACACTTTGAAGACGTGCTCGCTTCGAGGGTTGGCATTTGCTCAGGCGCGCGTTGGAGGAAGATCGGTTGCTTGCGGGGGTAGTGAGGGACATGTTCCCTTGCCTTACCATGCGCTCCCCGACTATGGCTGACCGTCAGGCCTTGGGTGCGACCGAAATTCCTGCTCAGATGTCTGGCGGCCTTACAGGCCCATTCCACGGTCCAGTGACCTTTCACAGCCTAGGAAACTCTTCTATCGGGGATTAGTGGAGGGTGCCGTGAAGGATAAGCTGTGGAGTAAGCTCGGCATGTCGAGAGTGGAGTACCGCTCCTGGTGGTGTTGAGGCGCCAGGTGCGGATTGGCTCAGCAACTCTGAGTTTTCTCTGACCTGGCGATTGGCTCGGAATGGTTTGTCGCTCAATGACAAGCGTTTCGCAATGGGCCTGGCGGATTGCCAGATTGTGAACGTTGCAACCTTGGAATTAAGGAGACGTCCCGGCGCACGCCTTCTTCCATTGTTCGCGCGTTCGCCCGTTGTGGGCGCGTGTCGGCGAGTTGACTGCTCGTATCTCGCCGCGGGAAGCCTGTGCTCATTGATCGCGCATACGCTGTGGACAATGTGTCGCCCCCGCAGCTGTCTGGTGTGAAACGGATGGTGTTTCTGTCGCTACTGGCCACGGCTAGAATGGTGATTTGGATGACGCGTCTGGAGGAAGTCTTGCGGGGGAGGTCGTCTTTCGGATCAGGATCACAATCCGATATTTTGAGCACCGGCTCAAAATGAAGATTAGAACTGAACGGAAACGGCTGCCGACAGACTTGTAAGGTGGATATATGCAGCAGGCCTGGTTCGTGTGACCGGGGCTAGCCTTGATTTTCTTTTTTAGTTCTGCCAAGTCACATCGGGGTGGATTCCTCTGGAACCCCTCCCGCGGTTAAGGTTAGCTTTCTTTTGTATACCTAGTTAATGTGAGTGAATGTGTTGTCCTAGCCTGTTCCCGGCTCCCATTGCTTTTGTTATGATCCAGTTCGAGATTCCCACTGTCCATTATTATTTTGTCCCGTTTTATTCTCGGCTGGGTCAGCCTTATATATTCTCCAGTCAATTTATTTTTGTACCCAGCTTCTCCATTCCTTAGAAAGAGAGCGGCTTGATTTTGTCTCTCTGGGCATCGAATACAGTGGCCTCTTTAATTACGAGGTGTGTTTGGGTCTTACTAACATTTTGTATAAATATTCATTTGAAATTGTTTTTTGTTTTGGGGATTTTTTGTTTCTTCATGACTTCTTCTCCCCATCATATCATCTCATGTACAAGTGTTAAAATCTGTTTTTATTTACTAATTGTAAATAGTCACAATTTTTATGTACAAATTTTAAAATGTTTTGTAAATAATCACAAATTTTTATGTACATTTGGGGCGTTTTTGTAGGTCCCCGGTATGTTGCGTCTTTTGGTGCTAGATAAGTACGAGTGTTGATGGACAAATTCTTGTGGTGAATGAGAATCATTGTAACGTACGCATGGGTCGTGATTCTGATTAGCTAGGTATGGGACATAGTAACTGAAGACCACCCCAAGTTTTGTTCCCCCTCCACCTTTCGGCCTTGAGCCATAATTCATGTAAAAATGAATAAATAAAACCAGCCACTTCCCCCAGACTTTTGTTTGTGTGGATTTTGTGTTGTGGGAGCTTAGTGGAGGCATTTGTTCCCTCCGTGTTGTTGTTCGCACTCTGTCTCTCGGACATACTGTTTTCCAGCCCGAGTTTATTGCTCAGGCCAGCGTAAAAGTAGTGGTCTTCGGAACGCGAGAAACACCGGGAAGCAGTTGTCCACCTCGTGGCATGGCCACGACTAGCCCACTTCCCCCCTGTTCGTTGGAAGAGCCTAGTGAGTAAGTTGTTCCGCAGTGATATCTGCTCGCACTTTGTCTCTTGGACAACTGATTTCCAGCCCGAGTTCATTGCGCAGGCCAGCGTAAAATAGCGGTTTCTTCGAAAACGCGAAACACCGGAAAAAGTTGTCCGGTGATCGGTCACTTTTGTGGCATGGCCACAGAAGGACCAAGAGAGGAAGTCGGCACTCCCACCACGGCGTCGGTGGGAGACTGGCAACTGTGTGACGCAGACGACGACGAAACGACGTCATAGCCCACACCATGACCGAGTGGGAGAGCATGCTGTTCGGCTCCCCCACCAGCGGAGGCAGCGGCGGCCACTGTCAGCAGCGACCGGACCAGCAGCGGCGACTGCACCTGCAGCGAGACCACCCCAGCAGCGGCGACTGCACCTGCAGCAGCGACCAGACCAGCAGCAGCGACTGCACCTGCAGCAGCGACCACCCCAGCAGCGGCGACTGTACCTGCAGCAGCGACCAATCCAGCGGCGACTGCACCTGCAGCAGCGACCAATCCAGCAGCAGCGACTGCACCGGCACCAGCAACCAAACGTGCAGCAGCAGCAGCAACCAAACCTGCTCCAGCGACCGGATCTGCAGCAGCGTCCAGACCGGCGGCAACTGCAGCAACAACACCCCCACCGGCACGGACAGCAGCAGCAGCAGCAGCAGCAGCAACACCAGCGTCCCCCTTACCCTCGACCTCTGGGTGGAAAGGAGGCAAGAAGATCACGCGTAAGGACGAAAAGGACCACGCGGACTACATCAGGGGACGGGCTCGTCTCGAAGCCGGACCGCGGCGCAGATCGAGGCGGAGAGTCATCACCCTGATCACCAAGGACCTGAAGACCAAAAAACTGATCGGCGTCCCCAGGGATACGTTCGAGGAGGGACTGCAGACACTGAAGATCAGAGCCAGGGCCGTAGCGAGGAGAAGCAACACCACGTGGGACGTCCTGCTCGGCTCCGCCAGAAGCCAAGAACTTGATCGGCGTGGTTCTGGAGACCAAAACGCTCCAGTTCCACACGGAGTACATGGGCACGAAGAAGGTGAAAATCATGCACGGCGTCCCCATGGACATTGCTGAGGACCACGTGGGCGCCTTCTTCGTCCAATATGGAAGAATTGGCCGAAGTCTCCTCGCTATGAGTCGAAAGCAGGATTCCTCACGGGAGACATGACCCTGCGGGTGACCCTGGACAAGGAAAACATCGCAAAGATCCCCAACATCCTCACCTGCGGGGGTCGCGCCATCTTCGTCATCGTAGAAGGCAGGAAGCCGTGCTGTTGGGTCTGCAGGTCGGCGGAGCACGTGGCGCAAGCGTGCCCAACCAAAGAATCCGGCCTCAAAGGCCCAAGCCAGCCCAACCAGTCAAGCAGCAACCGGCGGCACAGGCGAAGGATGGCGCAAAACAAGCACAACCCACAGTCTCCCGTGAGCAACAAAGACGGCGAATGGCAGGTGGTGGCCAGGAAGAAAGCCAAAAACCTTCCCCGGACAATGTGCCGCCACCTGTCAAGACGCCTACAAGCAGACCCCGGTGGGGCTGTCGACTCCTACCAAACCTAAGGAGTCCCCGGCGAAGGCGCCGGCAAAACCAAGGAGGTGTCTCCTCCCAAACAGAGGAAGGCAAGAAGTCCTTCCCCCCAGCAAATGGAAGTACAAAGGACACCCTCCCTGAAACGTGGGAGAGAGAGGAAGAGGCAGAGGAGCAGCACAACATACAAAGGCCAGGAGAAGGAGCCGGAGCAACGAAAGGAGGCCGCGAGCCGAAAAAAAAATGCAGCTCTCTACCAGTGTCTCGGTTAAACAGACTTATGCACTAAAGGTAAGAGTCTTCCTTCATCCCGCAAAAAGCCTCCCAGTCCCCAGTCTTTAAACTGACCCCCCTGAAATCTTGTGCTTTAACCCCCACTCCCTCCCCTCCTCCTCTGTCCACTCCCTCTCAGGCAAAAAAGAAAAAAGCCCTGCCCCAAGGGGAAGCACTCCTTAAAGTGAGTGAGGACGTTGCCTCTACAGGTGGTCATCTCAGAGGCGAAAACTCTTAAAGCCCCTGCTGAAGCTGACTTCAGTGGAGGGCAAACCAGTTGAAGATCCTAGAAACTTTCCCCAGGCCCCAGGTGTCATCACCCTGGTGAGGAACACCGGTGGCAACCTGAGGGTCTGGGATCACATCCACGAAGCAAAGAGACATTTTGCAAAAGTTACCATGGTTCAGCACAACACACCTGAACTCAAAAAAATGGAAAAAAATTGTTCGGGGAGGTCCCTGTTTTTACTCCACCCCAGTCTCTATAGGGTAGTAAAACTAACATACCCCACGGACGTTGGCGGCACGTGTCCTAGACGGACGGATTACGTCCGATGTAGGAACGGGTTCCCTAGGACAGTCCGTCGGGGTCCCTATCTGCTGAGATTTCCGTCCCGTATGTGACTAGTACTTTTGTTGCATGTTTTTGTTGTTTTCCTTTTCAGAACTAAATCATGTCTATTAAGATAGCCAGCTTAAATGCGAATGGCCTGAGGGATCGAGGTAAGGCGGCTCGCCTGCTTCTGCGTGACCTCTTGTCGTTCGGCGTGGATGTGGCCGCGATCCAAGAGACTCACTTTGTTTGCGAAGTCGACTCGTGTGTGCTGTCTAACGACTATGTCGTCTATTCAGCATATGGGAGCCGGCATGCCAGAGGTGTTTCTTTGCTGGTCAAGCGTACCCTGGACGCGAGGATCGACCTTGTCCATGTCGGTGCCGAGGGCCGGCTGATCGTGGCAGATATTGCAGTGAAAAGCAAATCGTTCCGGCTGATTGCGGTTTATGCGCCCAATGTCCCAGGTGAGCGTGTCTCTTTCTTTCGGCTGTTGGAGCCCTTCATGGTGCATTCAACACGGCTAATCTTAGTTGGGGACTGGAATGCCGTCCTAACCCCCAAATGGGATAGAGGAAGGGGGCGCTAGCGGGTGGAGTGAGTGATCGTAGCCTGGTTGATCTGATCGGCGAATTTGGTCTCGTCGATAGATACCGGGTCGATCATCCGGATGGGAGCATGTGGACGTGGACGCATAGTTGGCCTTCTACCCGGGTATCCGCGTACCTGGATAGGATGTTAGTCAGAGAAGCCGACATAGACTTCTTAGAATGTCCAACGTTCCACTGGCTAGGCTACTCGGACCACAAACTCGTTTGTGCCGGGTCGTATTAGACTTTAGGCCTAGGTTGGCTGGTTATTGGAAGTTCAATCAGTCCTTATTGGACAGACGGGACTTTCGTGACCAGCTGACAAAACTAGTTCAGCGGGAATTAACTGGGCGAGTCATTGGGAGTAGGTGGTGGGTTAACCTTAAGGACACCATTAGGTCTTTCGCCACCAAATATAGCCAGCGGCTCAACCTAGATAAGGCTGCGGAGGCAAAGACACTTAGTGCTAATTTCACCTGCGAGCTGGAGGGGATCCCCTAGAGATAGCCTTAGCCAGAAAGGCCCTGAGCGCTCGACCAGCGGGCGCTACACAGGTCAGGTAATTAGGCTACAAGATGTCTTCCGAAGCTGTGAACATGGGCGCAGAACTGCGCAAGGAAGAAATTCGCCAGGCCGGCGACCGGTACATTCGAGAGGTACGCGACCCGGAGGGACATCTCCTGGCACCACCAACGACATGTGCGAGGCGTTCCGGCAGCATTTCGAACACCGATTTACCAAGGAGCCTGGACTCCGTGACGAGGAGTTTCGCAGCTATTTGGCTGACTTTCTCTCGGCTTTTGCCGGCCGAAGCGGCTAGTTGCGAAGGAGATTACGGAGGACGAAATCCACGTGGCTTTGAAGAAGGTCGGCAGAGGCAAGTCGCCAGGCTTGGATGGTTTACCCCAGTGAAACGTGTACTTGAGGATGTCGCACCTTTTTGTCCCGCTCTTGGCTGTCGTGTTCAACCACTGGTTTCGGCAGGGGTCCATCCCCGGTCGGATCACCAGGGGCGTGATCACGCTGTTGAGAAAAGGCAAGAAGGTTGGGGAGGGAACTAGATGATTACAGGCCTACAACTCTGCTAAACACAGAGTTAAAGATTTTTGGCCAAGATCCTGACGAATCGCTTGCAGCTAGTTGCCGAGTCTCTGTTGGGACCGATCAGACTTGTTCAGTGAAGGGACGAACAAATTGTAGAGCAACCTGCACTTGATTCGCACGATCGTGTAGAGGTGTAGAAGACGACGATGAGGCCGCGCTGATCAATTTGGATCAGTCCAAGGCATTTGATAGGATTGACCATGGCTACCTGGCTGTTGTCCTGCAGGCCGCCGGATTCAAACCCGACTTCAGCCGCTGGATTAGCCTTCTGTATCGCTCCCCCAAGGCTGTGGTACAGGTGAACGGGAAGCTGTCGGGCGCTTTCGGCGTTGTCTAGGTCGGTCCGACAGGGTTGTCCACTGTCTTCCTTTACGTCCTGGCGTTGGTTCTCCTTCGCCGCCGTCGGCTAAGGAAACGAGACGGGCAGTCCGGTCCTACGTGGAATCGCAGCCCTGGCGGAGCTCGGAGAGTCCAGGCTCGCGTGCGCCAGAGCTGCAACGACCTTGTCCTCCCCGCAGGGACATAGAGGCGGCACAGCAGGCGCTTGTACGGTACGAGAAGGTGACAGGCCAGGAATTAACTGCGACAAGTCTTCCGGCTTGCGGTTAGGCGCTTTGAAGGGTGTTTCTCCCGGGGCCCTTCGACTGACGGACGGGCCGGTCAAGCTCCTCGGAGTTTGGTTCGGTCCGGGACTTACAGTTGGAGAAAACTGGTCTGAAGTACTGGCAAAGGTCGGCGCGTTTGTCAAGGTTTGGCGTCGACGGGGTCTCTCCGTGAAGCGGCTTTCAGCGGAGGTGTGCAACACATACCTCTTTCCCATGATCCTTTACCGGCTGTCAGTACTTCCCCTTTGTGACACTATCATGAGAAGGCGCTCGAGCGTTTGCTATTCTCCTGCCCGTGGAGAGGACGCAAACACATGGTCGACAAAGGAGTCTGTTGCCTCCGTCCGTGTCAAGGGGGTCTGGGGATGCCACACTTGAGGAGCCACGTGCTCGCTTCGAGGTTGGCATTTCTCAGGCGCGCGTTGGCGAAGGATCGGTTGCTTGCGGGGGTAGTGAGGGACATTGCCCTCACCTTACCATCGCTCCCCGACCCCATGGCTGACCGTCAGGCCTTGGGTGCGACCGAAATTCCTGCTCGAATGTCTGGCGGCCTTACAGGCCATTCCACGGTCCAGTGACCTTTCACAGCCTAGGAAACTCTTCTATCGGGGATTAGTGGAGGGTGCCGTGAAGGATAAGCTGTGGAGTAAGCTCGGCATGTCGAGAGTGGAGTACCGCTCTCATTGGTCTTGGGCGCCGGGTGCGGATTGGCTCAGCAACTCTGAGTTCTCTCTGACCTGGCGATTGGCTCGGAATGGTTTGTCGCTCAATGACAAGCGTTTCGCAATGGGCCTGGCGGATTTGCCAGATTGTGAACGTTGCAACCTTGGAATCAAGGAGACGTCGGCGCACGCCTTCTTCCATTGTTCGCGCGTTCGCCCGTTGTGGGCGCGTGTCGGCGAGTTGACTGCTCGTATCTCGCCGCGGGAGCTTGTGCTCATTGATCGCGCATACGCTGTGGACAATGTGTCGCCCCCGTACTCTGGTGTGAAGCGGATGGTGTTTCTGTCGCTACTGGCCACGGCTAGAATGGTGATTTGGATGACGCGTCTGGAGGAAGTCTTGCGGGGAGGTCGTCTTTCGGATCAGGATCTAATCCGATATTTTGAGCACCAGCTCAAAATGAAGATTAGAACTGAA
>JBBBDQ010007526.1:0-18701 GCA_037127315.1 Ascarosepion bandense | reverse complement strand
TATGGGGTGATGTGATCGCAGCAATTGTTTAACATCCATGACTGGGTTAACCTGATTGTTTCGCAAGGTACCTGTTGCCGGACATAGGATCTTCCAATAGACATCCACTTTATCAAGGGCAGTATTGCCTCCTCAAGGCACTTGATATAGGCTTCCATTTTGAGTCTGACTCTCCCTGGGAAGATGAATGGAGGTATAACGTCATCAGCACTAGTGATCACGCCAAACACCTTTGGGATCCCCATTAGACTCATCTAACTCTTTTCGAATCCGCTGCACTGTCCGCAGATTGACACCTCAACACTCTGAAATATTCGTATTTGTTCTTCCGGTGCGAAAGCCAAGCCAAGCCAAATTTTTGGTGCAGTTAGGTGGCCAGATATATGGGGTGATGTGATCGCAGCAATTGTTTAACATCCATGACTGGGTTAACCTGATTGTTTCGCAAGGTACCTGTTGCCGGACATAGGATCTTCCAATAGACATCCACTTTATCAAGGGCAGTATTGCCTCCTCAAGGCACTTGATATAGGCTTCCATTTTGAGTCTGACTCTCCCTGGGAAGATGAATGGAGGTATAACGTCATCAGCACTAGTGATCACGCCAAACACCTTTGGGATCCCCATTAGACTCATCTAACTCTTTTCGAATCCGCTGCACTGTCCGCAGATTGACACCTCAACACTCTGAAATATTCGTATTTGTTCTTCCGGTGCGAAAGCCAAGCCAAGCCAAATTTTTGGTGCAGTTAGGTGGCCAGATATATGGGGTGATGTGATCGCAGCAATTGTTTAACATCCATGACTGGGTTAACCTGATTGTTTCGCAAGGTACCTGTTGCCGGACATAGGATCTTCCAATAGACATCCACTTTATCAAGGGCAGTATTGCCTCCTCAAGGCACTTGATATAGGCTTCCATTTTGAGTCTGACTCTCCCTGGGAAGATGAATGGAGGTATAACGTCATCAGCACTAGTGATCACGCCAAACACCTTTGGGATCCCCATTAGACTCATCTAACTCTTTTCGAATCCGCTGCACTGTCCGCAGATTGACACCTCAACACTCTGAAATATTCGTATTTGTTCTTCCGGTGCGAAAGCCAAGCCAAGCCAAATTTTTGGTGCAGTTAGGTGGCCAGATATATGGGGTGATGTGATCGCAGCAATTGTTTAACATCCATGACTGGGTTAACCTGATTGTTTCGCAAGGTACCTGTTGCCGGACATAGGATCTTCCAATAGACATCCACTTTATCAAGGGCAGTATTGCCTCCTCAAGGCACTTGATATAGGCTTCCATTTTGAGTCTGACTCTCCCTGGGAAGATGAATGGAGGTATAACGTCATCAGCACTAGTGATCACGCCAAACACCTTTGGGATCCCCATTAGACTCATCTAACTCTTTTCGAATCCGCTGCACTGTCCGCAGATTGACACCTCAACACTCTGAAATATTCGTATTTGTTCTTCCGGTGCGAAAGCCAAGCCAAGCCAAATTTTTGGTGCAGTTAGGTGGCCAGATATATGGGGTGATGTGATCGCAGCAATTGTTTAACATCCATGACTGGGTTAACCTGATTGTTTCGCAAGGTACCTGTTGCCGGACATAGGATCTTCCAATAGACATCCACTTTATCAAGGGCAGTATTGCCTCCTCAAGGCACTTGATATAGGCTTCCATTTTGAGTCTGACTCTCCCTGGGAAGATGAATGGAGGTATAACGTCATCAGCACTAGTGATCACGCCAAACACCTTTGGGATCCCCATTAGACTCATCTAACTCTTTTCGAATCCGCTGCACTGTCCGCAGATTGACACCTCAACACTCTGAAATATTCGTATTTGTTCTTCCGGTGCGAAAGCCAAGCCAAGCCAAATTTTTGGTGCAGTTAGGTGGCCAGATATATGGGGTGATGTGATCGCAGCAATTGTTTAACATCCATGACTGGGTTAACCTGATTGTTTCGCAAGGTACCTGTTGCCGGACATAGGATCTTCCAATAGACATCCACTTTATCAAGGGCAGTATTGCCTCCTCAAGGCACTTGATATAGGCTTCCATTTTGAGTCTGACTCTCCCTGGGAAGATGAATGGAGGTATAACGTCATCAGCACTAGTGATCACGCCAAACACCTTTGGGATCCCCATTAGACTCATCTAACTCTTTTCGAATCCGCTGCACTGTCCGCAGATTGACACCTCAACACTCTGAAATATTCGTATTTGTTCTTCCGGTGCGAAAGCCAAGCCAAGCCAAATTTTTGGTGCAGTTAGGTGGCCAGATATATGGGGTGATGTGATCGCAGCAATTGTTTAACATCCATGACTGGGTTAACCTGATTGTTTCGCAAGGTACCTGTTGCCGGACATAGGATCTTCCAATAGACATCCACTTTATCAAGGGCAGTATTGCCTCCTCAAGGCACTTGATATAGGCTTCCATTTTGAGTCTGACTCTCCCTGGGAAGATGAATGGAGGTATAACGTCATCAGCACTAGTGATCACGCCAAACACCTTTGGGATCCCCATTAGACTCATCTAACTCTTTTCGAATCCGCTGCACTGTCCGCAGATTGACACCTCAACACTCTGAAATATTCGTATTTGTTCTTCCGGTGCGAAAGCCAAGCCAAGCCAAATTTTTGGTGCAGTTAGGTGGCCAGATATATGGGGTGATGTGATCGCAGCAATTGTTTAACATCCATGACTGGGTTAACCTGATTGTTTCGCAAGGTACCTGTTGCCGGACATAGGATCTTCCAATAGACATCCACTTTATCAAGGGCAGTATTGCCTCCTCAAGGCACTTGATATAGGCTTCCATTTTGAGTCTGACTCTCCCTGGGAAGATGAATGGAGGTATAACGTCATCAGCACTAGTGATCACGCCAAACACCTTTGGGATCCCCATTAGACTCATCTAACTCTTTTCGAATCCGCTGCACTGTCCGCAGATTGACACCTCAACACTCTGAAATATTCGTATTTGTTCTTCCGGTGCGAAAGCCAAGCCAAGCCAAATTTTTGGTGCAGTTAGGTGGCCAGATATATGGGGTGATGTGATCGCAGCAATTGTTTAACATCCATGACTGGGTTAACCTGATTGTTTCGCAAGGTACCTGTTGCCGGACATAGGATCTTCCAATAGACATCCACTTTATCAAGGGCAGTATTGCCTCCTCAAGGCACTTGATATAGGCTTCCATTTTGAGTCTGACTCTCCCTGGGAAGATGAATGGAGGTATAACGTCATCAGCACTAGTGATCACGCCAAACACCTTTGGGATCCCCATTAGACTCATCTAACTCTTTTCGAATCCGCTGCACTGTCCGCAGATTGACACCTCAACACTCTGAAATATTCGTATTTGTTCTTCCGGTGCGAAAGCCAAGCCAAGCCAAATTTTTGGTGCAGTTAGGTGGCCAGATATATGGGGTGATGTGATCGCAGCAATTGTTTAACATCCATGACTGGGTTAACCTGATTGTTTCGCAAGGTACCTGTTGCCGGACATAGGATCTTCCAATAGACATCCACTTTATCAAGGGCAGTATTGCCTCCTCAAGGCACTTGATATAGGCTTCCATTTTGAGTCTGACTCTCCCTGGGAAGATGAATGGAGGTATAACGTCATCAGCACTAGTGATCACGCCAAACACCTTTGGGATCCCCATTAGACTCATCTAACTCTTTTCGAATCCGCTGCACTGTCCGCAGATTGACACCTCAACACTCTGAAATATTCGTATTTGTTCTTCCGGTGCGAAAGCCAAGCCAAGCCAAATTTTTGGTGCAGTTAGGTGGCCAGATATATGGGGTGATGTGATCGCAGCAATTGTTTAACATCCATGACTGGGTTAACCTGATTGTTTCGCAAGGTACCTGTTGCCGGACATAGGATCTTCCAATAGACATCCACTTTATCAAGGGCAGTATTGCCTCCTCAAGGCACTTGATATAGGCTTCCATTTTGAGTCTGACTCTCCCTGGGAAGATGAATGGAGGTATAACGTCATCAGCACTAGTGATCACGCCAAACACCTTTGGGATCCCCATTAGACTCATCTAACTCTTTTCGAATCCGCTGCACTGTCCGCAGATTGACACCTCAACACTCTGAAATATTCGTATTTGTTCTTCCGGTGCGAAAGCCAAGCCAAGCCAAATTTTTGGTGCAGTTAGGTGGCCAGATATATGGGGTGATGTGATCGCAGCAATTGTTTAACATCCATGACTGGGTTAACCTGATTGTTTCGCAAGGTACCTGTTGCCGGACATAGGATCTTCCAATAGACATCCACTTTATCAAGGGCAGTATTGCCTCCTCAAGGCACTTGATATAGGCTTCCATTTTGAGTCTGACTCTCCCTGGGAAGATGAATGGAGGTATAACGTCATCAGCACTAGTGATCACGCCAAACACCTTTGGGATCCCCATTAGACTCATCTAACTCTTTTCGAATCCGCTGCACTGTCCGCAGATTGACACCTCAACACTCTGAAATATTCGTATTTGTTCTTCCGGTGCGAAAGCCAAGCCAAGCCAAATTTTTGGTGCAGTTAGGTGGCCAGATATATGGGGTGATGTGATCGCAGCAATTGTTTAACATCCATGACTGGGTTAACCTGATTGTTTCGCAAGGTACCTGTTGCCGGACATAGGATCTTCCAATAGACATCCACTTTATCAAGGGCAGTATTGCCTCCTCAAGGCACTTGATATAGGCTTCCATTTTGAGTCTGACTCTCCCTGGGAAGATGAATGGAGGTATAACGTCATCAGCACTAGTGATCACGCCAAACACCTTTGGGATCCCCATTAGACTCATCTAACTCTTTTCGAATCCGCTGCACTGTCCGCAGATTGACACCTCAACACTCTGAAATATTCGTATTTGTTCTTCCGGTGCGAAAGCCAAGCCAAGCCAAATTTTTGGTGCAGTTAGGTGGCCAGATATATGGGGTGATGTGATCGCAGCAATTGTTTAACATCCATGACTGGGTTAACCTGATTGTTTCGCAAGGTACCTGTTGCCGGACATAGGATCTTCCAATAGACATCCACTTTATCAAGGGCAGTATTGCCTCCTCAAGGCACTTGATATAGGCTTCCATTTTGAGTCTGACTCTCCCTGGGAAGATGAATGGAGGTATAACGTCATCAGCACTAGTGATCACGCCAAACACCTTTGGGATCCCCATTAGACTCATCTAACTCTTTTCGAATCCGCTGCACTGTCCGCAGATTGACACCTCAACACTCTGAAATATTCGTATTTGTTCTTCCGGTGCGAAAGCCAAGCCAAGCCAAATTTTTGGTGCAGTTAGGTGGCCAGATATATGGGGTGATGTGATCGCAGCAATTGTTTAACATCCATGACTGGGTTAACCTGATTGTTTCGCAAGGTACCTGTTGCCGGACATAGGATCTTCCAATAGACATCCACTTTATCAAGGGCAGTATTGCCTCCTCAAGGCACTTGATATAGGCTTCCATTTTGAGTCTGACTCTCCCTGGGAAGATGAATGGAGGTATAACGTCATCAGCACTAGTGATCACGCCAAACACCTTTGGGATCCCCATTAGACTCATCTAACTCTTTTCGAATCCGCTGCACTGTCCGCAGATTGACACCTCAACACTCTGAAATATTCGTATTTGTTCTTCCGGTGCGAAAGCCAAGCCAAGCCAAATTTTTGGTGCAGTTAGGTGGCCAGATATATGGGGTGATGTGATCGCAGCAATTGTTTAACATCCATGACTGGGTTAACCTGATTGTTTCGCAAGGTACCTGTTGCCGGACATAGGATCTTCCAATAGACATCCACTTTATCAAGGGCAGTATTGCCTCCTCAAGGCACTTGATATAGGCTTCCATTTTGAGTCTGACTCTCCCTGGGAAGATGAATGGAGGTATAACGTCATCAGCACTAGTGATCACGCCAAACACCTTTGGGATCCCCATTAGACTCATCTAACTCTTTTCGAATCCGCTGCACTGTCCGCAGATTGACACCTCAACACTCTGAAATATTCGTATTTGTTCTTCCGGTGCGAAAGCCAAGCCAAGCCAAATTTTTGGTGCAGTTAGGTGGCCAGATATATGGGGTGATGTGATCGCAGCAATTGTTTAACATCCATGACTGGGTTAACCTGATTGTTTCGCAAGGTACCTGTTGCCGGACATAGGATCTTCCAATAGACATCCACTTTATCAAGGGCAGTATTGCCTCCTCAAGGCACTTGATATAGGCTTCCATTTTGAGTCTGACTCTCCCTGGGAAGATGAATGGAGGTATAACGTCATCAGCACTAGTGATCACGCCAAACACCTTTGGGATCCCCATTAGACTCATCTAACTCTTTTCGAATCCGCTGCACTGTCCGCAGATTGACACCTCAACACTCTGAAATATTCGTATTTGTTCTTCCGGTGCGAAAGCCAAGCCAAGCCAAATTTTTGGTGCAGTTAGGTGGCCAGATATATGGGGTGATGTGATCGCAGCAATTGTTTAACATCCATGACTGGGTTAACCTGATTGTTTCGCAAGGTACCTGTTGCCGGACATAGGATCTTCCAATAGACATCCACTTTATCAAGGGCAGTATTGCCTCCTCAAGGCACTTGATATAGGCTTCCATTTTGAGTCTGACTCTCCTGGGAAGATGAATGGAGGTATAACGTCATCAGCACTAGTGATCACGCCAAACACCTTTGGGATCCCCATTAGACTCATCTAACTCTTTCGAATCCGCTGCACTGTCCGCAGATTGACACCTCAACACTCTGAAATATTCGTATTTGTTCTTCCGGTGCGAAAGCCAAGCCAAGCCAAATTTTTGGTGCAGTTAGGTGGCCAGATATATGGGGTGATGTGATCGCAGCAATTGTTTAACATCCATGACTGGGTTAACCTGATTGTTTCGCAAGGTACCTGTTGCCGGACATAGGATCTTCCAATAGACATCCACTTTATCAAGGGCAGTATTGCCTCCTCAAGGCACTTGATATAGGCTTCCATTTTGAGTCTGACTCTCCCTGGGAAGATGAATGGAGGTATAACGTCATCAGCACTAGTGATCACGCCAAACACCTTTGGGATCCCCATTAGACTCATCTAACTCTTTTCGAATCCGCTGCACTGTCCGCAGATTGACACCTCAACACTCTGAAATATTCGTATTTGTTCTTCCGGTGCGAAAGCCAAGCCAAGCCAAATTTTTGGTGCAGTTAGGTGGCCAGATATATGGGGTGATGTGATCGCAGCAATTGTTTAACATCCATGACTGGGTTAACCTGATTGTTTCGCAAGGTACCTGTTGCCGGACATAGGATCTTCCAATAGACATCCACTTTATCAAGGGCAGTATTGCCTCCTCAAGGCACTTGATATAGGCTTCCATTTTGAGTCTGACTCTCCCTGGGAAGATGAATGGAGGTATAACGTCATCAGCACTAGTGATCACGCCAAACACCTTTGGGATCCCCATTAGACTCATCTAACTCTTTTCGAATCCGCTGCACTGTCCGCAGATTGACACCTCAACACTCTGAAATATTCGTATTTGTTCTTCCGGTGCGAAAGCCAAGCCAAGCCAAATTTTTGGTGCAGTTAGGTGGCCAGATATATGGGGTGATGTGATCGCAGCAATTGTTTAACATCCATGACTGGGTTAACCTGATTGTTTCGCAAGGTACCTGTTGCCGGACATAGGATCTTCCAATAGACATCCACTTTATCAAGGGCAGTATTGCCTCCTCAAGGCACTTGATATAGGCTTCCATTTTGAGTCTGACTCTCCCTGGGAAGATGAATGGAGGTATAACGTCATCAGCACTAGTGATCACGCCAAACACCTTTGGGATCCCCATTAGACTCATCTAACTCTTTTCGAATCCGCTGCACTGTCCGCAGATTGACACCTCAACACTCTGAAATATTCGTATTTGTTCTTCCGGTGCGAAAGCCAAGCCAAGCCAAATTTTTGGTGCAGTTAGGTGGCCAGATATATGGGGTGATGTGATCGCAGCAATTGTTTAACATCCATGACTGGGTTAACCTGATTGTTTCGCAAGGTACCTGTTGCCGGACATAGGATCTTCCAATAGACATCCACTTTATCAAGGGCAGTATTGCCTCCTCAAGGCACTTGATATAGGCTTCCATTTTGAGTCTGACTCTCCCTGGGAAGATGAATGGAGGTATAACGTCATCAGCACTAGTGATCACGCCAAACACCTTTGGGATCCCCATTAGACTCATCTAACTCTTTTCGAATCCGCTGCACTGTCCGCAGATTGACACCTCAACACTCTGAAATATTCGTATTTGTTCTTCCGGTGCGAAAGCCAAGCCAAGCCAAATTTTTGGTGCAGTTAGGTGGCCAGATATATGGGGTGATGTGATCGCAGCAATTGTTTAACATCCATGACTGGGTTAACCTGATTGTTTCGCAAGGTACCTGTTGCCGGACATAGGATCTTCCAATAGACATCCACTTTATCAAGGGCAGTATTGCCTCCTCAAGGCACTTGATATAGGCTTCCATTTTGAGTCTGACTCTCCCTGGGAAGATGAATGGAGGTATAACGTCATCAGCACTAGTGATCACGCCAAACACCTTTGGGATCCCCATTAGACTCATCTAACTCTTTTCGAATCCGCTGCACTGTCCGCAGATTGACACCTCAACACTCTGAAATATTCGTATTTGTTCTTCCGGTGCGAAAGCCAAGCCAAGCCAAATTTTTGGTGCAGTTAGGTGGCCAGATATATGGGGTGATGTGATCGCAGCAATTGTTTAACATCCATGACTGGGTTAACCTGATTGTTTCGCAAGGTACCTGTTGCCGGACATAGGATCTTCCAATAGACATCCACTTTATCAAGGGCAGTATTGCCTCCTCAAGGCACTTGATATAGGCTTCCATTTTGAGTCTGACTCTCCCTGGGAAGATGAATGGAGGTATAACGTCATCAGCACTAGTGATCACGCCAAACACCTTTGGGATCCCCATTAGACTCATCTAACTCTTTTCGAATCCGCTGCACTGTCCGCAGATTGACACCTCAACACTCTGAAATATTCGTATTTGTTCTTCCGGTGCGAAAGCCAAGCCAAGCCAAATTTTTGGTGCAGTTAGGTGGCCAGATATATGGGGTGATGTGATCGCAGCAATTGTTTAACATCCATGACTGGGTTAACCTGATTGTTTCGCAAGGTACCTGTTGCCGGACATAGGATCTTCCAATAGACATCCACTTTATCAAGGGCAGTATTGCCTCCTCAAGGCACTTGATATAGGCTTCCATTTTGAGTCTGACTCTCCCTGGGAAGATGAATGGAGGTATAACGTCATCAGCACTAGTGATCACGCCAAACACCTTTGGGATCCCCATTAGACTCATCTAACTCTTTTCGAATCCGCTGCACTGTCCGCAGATTGACACCTCAACACTCTGAAATATTCGTATTTGTTCTTCCGGTGCGAAAGCCAAGCCAAGCCAAATTTTTGGTGCAGTTAGGTGGCCAGATATATGGGGTGATGTGATCGCAGCAATTGTTTAACATCCATGACTGGGTTAACCTGATTGTTTCGCAAGGTACCTGTTGCCGGACATAGGATCTTCCAATAGACATCCACTTTATCAAGGGCAGTATTGCCTCCTCAAGGCACTTGATATAGGCTTCCATTTTGAGTCTGACTCTCCCTGGGAAGATGAATGGAGGTATAACGTCATCAGCACTAGTGATCACGCCAAACACCTTTGGGATCCCCATTAGACTCATCTAACTCTTTTCGAATCCGCTGCACTGTCCGCAGATTGACACCTCAACACTCTGAAATATTCGTATTTGTTCTTCCGGTGCGAAAGCCAAGCCAAGCCAAATTTTTGGTGCAGTTAGGTGGCCAGATATATGGGGTGATGTGATCGCAGCAATTGTTTAACATCCATGACTGGGTTAACCTGATTGTTTCGCAAGGTACCTGTTGCCGGACATAGGATCTTCCAATAGACATCCACTTTATCAAGGGCAGTATTGCCTCCTCAAGGCACTTGATATAGGCTTCCATTTTGAGTCTGACTCTCCCTGGGAAGATGAATGGAGGTATAACGTCATCAGCACTAGTGATCACGCCAAACACCTTTGGGATCCCCATTAGACTCATCTAACTCTTTTCGAATCCGCTGCACTGTCCGCAGATTGACACCTCAACACTCTGAAATATTCGTATTTGTTCTTCCGGTGCGAAAGCCAAGCCAAGCCAAATTTTTGGTGCAGTTAGGTGGCCAGATATATGGGGTGATGTGATCGCAGCAATTGTTTAACATCCATGACTGGGTTAACCTGATTGTTTCGCAAGGTACCTGTTGCCGGACATAGGATCTTCCAATAGACATCCACTTTATCAAGGGCAGTATTGCCTCCTCAAGGCACTTGATATAGGCTTCCATTTTGAGTCTGACTCTCCCTGGGAAGATGAATGGAGGTATAACGTCATCAGCACTAGTGATCACGCCAAACACCTTTGGGATCCCCATTAGACTCATCTAACTCTTTTCGAATCCGCTGCACTGTCCGCAGATTGACACCTCAACACTCTGAAATATTCGTATTTGTTCTTCCGGTGCGAAAGCCAAGCCAAGCCAAATTTTTGGTGCAGTTAGGTGGCCAGATATATGGGGTGATGTGATCGCAGCAATTGTTTAACATCCATGACTGGGTTAACCTGATTGTTTCGCAAGGTACCTGTTGCCGGACATAGGATCTTCCAATAGACATCCACTTTATCAAGGGCAGTATTGCCTCCTCAAGGCACTTGATATAGGCTTCCATTTTGAGTCTGACTCTCCCTGGGAAGATGAATGGAGGTATAACGTCATCAGCACTAGTGATCACGCCAAACACCTTTGGGATCCCCATTAGACTCATCTAACTCTTTCGAATCCGCTGCACTGTCCGCAGATTGACACCTCAACACTCTGAAATATTCGTATTTGTTCTTCCGGTGCGAAAGCCAAGCCAAGCCAAATTTTTGGTGCAGTTAGGTGGCCAGATATATGGGGTGATGTGATCGCAGCAATTGTTTAACATCCATGACTGGGTTAACCTGATTGTTTCGCAAGGTACCTGTTGCCGGACATAGGATCTTCCAATAGACATCCACTTTATCAAGGGCAGTATTGCCTCCTCAAGGCACTTGATATAGGCTTCCATTTTGAGTCTGACTCTCCCTGGGAAGATGAATGGAGGTATAACGTCATCAGCACTAGTGATCACGCCAAACACCTTTGGGATCCCCATTAGACTCATCTAACTCTTTTCGAATCCGCTGCACTGTCCGCAGATTGACACCTCAACACTCTGAAATATTCGTATTTGTTCTTCCGGTGCGAAAGCCAAGCCAAGCCAAATTTTTGGTGCAGTTAGGTGGCCAGATATATGGGGTGATGTGATCGCAGCAATTGTTTAACATCCATGACTGGGTTAACCTGATTGTTTCGCAAGGTACCTGTTGCCGGACATAGGATCTTCCAATAGACATCCACTTTATCAAGGGCAGTATTGCCTCCTCAAGGCACTTGATATAGGCTTCCATTTTGAGTCTGACTCTCCCTGGGAAGATGAATGGAGGTATAACGTCATCAGCACTAGTGATCACGCCAAACACCTTTGGGATCCCCATTAGACTCATCTAACTCTTTTCGAATCCGCTGCACTGTCCGCAGATTGACACCTCAACACTCTGAAATATTCGTATTTGTTCTTCCGGTGCGAAAGCCAAGCCAAGCCAAATTTTTGGTGCAGTTAGGTGGCCAGATATATGGGGTGATGTGATCGCAGCAATTGTTTAACATCCATGACTGGGTTAACCTGATTGTTTCGCAAGGTACCTGTTGCCGGACATAGGATCTTCCAATAGACATCCACTTTATCAAGGGCAGTATTGCCTCCTCAAGGCACTTGATATAGGCTTCCATTTTGAGTCTGACTCTCCCTGGGAAGATGAATGGAGGTATAACGTCATCAGCACTAGTGATCACGCCAAACACCTTTGGGATCCCCATTAGACTCATCTAACTCTTTTCGAATCCGCTGCACTGTCCGCAGATTGACACCTCAACACTCTGAAATATTCGTATTTGTTCTTCCGGTGCGAAAGCCAAGCCAAGCCAAATTTTTGGTGCAGTTAGGTGGCCAGATATATGGGGTGATGTGATCGCAGCAATTGTTTAACATCCATGACTGGGTTAACCTGATTGTTTCGCAAGGTACCTGTTGCCGGACATAGGATCTTCCAATAGACATCCACTTTATCAAGGGCAGTATTGCCTCCTCAAGGCACTTGATATAGGCTTCCATTTTGAGTCTGACTCTCCCTGGGAAGATGAATGGAGGTATAACGTCATCAGCACTAGTGATCACGCCAAACACCTTTGGGATCCCCATTAGACTCATCTAACTCTTTTCGAATCCGCTGCACTGTCCGCAGATTGACACCTCAACACTCTGAAATATTCGTATTTGTTCTTCCGGTGCGAAAGCCAAGCCAAGCCAAATTTTTGGTGCAGTTAGGTGGCCAGATATATGGGGTGATGTGATCGCAGCAATTGTTTAACATCCATGACTGGGTTAACCTGATTGTTTCGCAAGGTACCTGTTGCCGGACATAGGATCTTCCAATAGACATCCACTTTATCAAGGGCAGTATTGCCTCCTCAAGGCACTTGATATAGGCTTCCATTTTGAGTCTGACTCTCCCTGGGAAGATGAATGGAGGTATAACGTCATCAGCACTAGTGATCACGCCAAACACCTTTGGGATCCCCATTAGACTCATCTAACTCTTTTCGAATCCGCTGCACTGTCCGCAGATTGACACCTCAACACTCTGAAATATTCGTATTTGTTCTTCCGGTGCGAAAGCCAAGCCAAGCCAAATTTTTGGTGCAGTTAGGTGGCCAGATATATGGGGTGATGTGATCGCAGCAATTGTTTAACATCCATGACTGGGTTAACCTGATTGTTTCGCAAGGTACCTGTTGCCGGACATAGGATCTTCCAATAGACATCCACTTTATCAAGGGCAGTATTGCCTCCTCAAGGCACTTGATATAGGCTTCCATTTTGAGTCTGACTCTCCCTGGGAAGATGAATGGAGGTATAACGTCATCAGCACTAGTGATCACGCCAAACACCTTTGGGATCCCCATTAGACTCATCTAACTCTTTTCGAATCCGCTGCACTGTCCGCAGATTGACACCTCAACACTCTGAAATATTCGTATTTGTTCTTCCGGTGCGAAAGCCAAGCCAAGCCAAATTTTTGGTGCAGTTAGGTGGCCAGATATATGGGGTGATGTGATCGCAGCAATTGTTTAACATCCATGACTGGGTTAACCTGATTGTTTCGCAAGGTACCTGTTGCCGGACATAGGATCTTCCAATAGACATCCACTTTATCAAGGGCAGTATTGCCTCCTCAAGGCACTTGATATAGGCTTCCATTTTGAGTCTGACTCTCCCTGGGAAGATGAATGGAGGTATAACGTCATCAGCACTAGTGATCACGCCAAACACCTTTGGGATCCCCATTAGACTCATCTAACTCTTTTCGAATCCGCTGCACTGTCCGCAGATTGACACCTCAACACTCTGAAATATTCGTATTTGTTCTTCCGGTGCGAAAGCCAAGCCAAGCCAAATTTTTGGTGCAGTTAGGTGGCCAGATATATGGGGTGATGTGATCGCAGCAATTGTTTAACATCCATGACTGGGTTAACCTGATTGTTTCGCAAGGTACCTGTTGCCGGACATAGGATCTTCCAATAGACATCCACTTTATCAAGGGCAGTATTGCCTCCTCAAGGCACTTGATATAGGCTTCCATTTAGTCTGACTCTCCCTGGGAAGATGAATGGAGGTATAACGTCATCAGCACTAGTGATCACGCCAAACACCTTTGGGATCCCCATTAGACTCATCTAACTCTTTTCCAGAATCCGCTGCACTGTCCGCAGATTGACACCTCAACACTCTGAAATATTCGTATTTGTTCTTCCGGTGCAAAAGCCAAGCCAAGCCAAATTTTTGGTGCAGTTGGGTGGCCAGATATATGGGGTGATGTGATCGCAGCAATTGTTTAACATCCATGACTGGGTTAACCTGATTGTTTCGCAGGTACCTGTTGCCGGACATAGGATCTTCCAATAGACATCCACTTTATCAAGGGCAGTATTGCCTCCTCAAGGCACTTGATATGGGCTTCCATTTGAGTCTGACTCTCCCTGGGAAGATGAATGGAGGTATAACGTCATCAGCACTAGTGATCACGCCAAACACCTTTGGGATCCCCATTAGACTCATCTATCTTTTCGAATCCGCTGCACTGTCCATAGTTGACACCTCAACACTCTGAAATATTCGTGTTGTTCTTCCGGTGCGAAAGCCAAGCCAAGCCAAATTTTTGGTGCAGTTGGGTAGCCGAATATATGGGGTGATGTGATCGCAGCAATTGTTTTAACATCCATGACTGGGTTAACCTGATTGTTTCGCAAGGTACCTGTTGCCGGACATAGGATCTTCCAATAGACATCCACTTTATCAAGGGCAGTATTGCCTCCTCAAGGCACTTGATATAGGCTTCCATTTTGAGTCTGACTCTCCTGGGAAGATGAATGGAGGTATAACGTCATCAGCACTAGTGATCACGCCAAACACCTTTGGGATCCCACATTAGACTCATCCTAACTCTTTTCGAATCCGCTGCACTGTCCGCAGATTGACACCTCAACACTCTGAAATATTCGTATTTGTTCTTCCGGTGCAATAGCCAAGCCAAATTTTTGGTGCAGTTGGGTATTGAATATATGGGGTGATGTGATCGCAGCAATTGTTTAACATCCATGACTGGGTTAACCTGATTGTTTACATAGGGGTACCTGTTGCCGGACATAGGATCTTCCAATAGACATCCACTTTATCAAGGGCAGTATTGCCTCCTCAAGGCACTTGATATAGGCTTCCATTTTGAGTCTGACTCTCCCTGGGAAGATGAATGGGTATAGCGTCATCAGCACTAGTAGTCACGCCAAACACCTTTGGGATCCCCATTAGACTCATCGCTCTTTTCGAATCCGCTGCACTGTCCGCAGATTGACACCTCAACACTCTGAAATATTCGTATTTGTTCTTCCGGTGCAAAAGCCCAAGCCAAGCCAAATTTTTGGTGCAGTTAGGTGGCCAGATATATGGGGTGATGTGATCGCAGCAATTGTTTAACATCCATGACTGGGTTAACCTGATTGTTTCGCAAGGTACCTGTTGCCGGACATAGGATCTTCCAATAGACATCCACTTTATCAAGGGCAGTATTACTCCTCAAGACACTTGATATGGGCTTCCATTTTGAGTCTGACTCTCCCTGGGAAGATGAATGGAGGTATAACGTCATCAGCACTAGTAGTCACGCCGGCTTGTGGGATCCCCATTAGACTCATCTAACTCTTTTCGAATCCGCTGCACTGTCCGCAGATTGACACCTCAACACTCTGAAATATTCGTATTTGTTCTTCCGGTGCGAAAGCCAAGCCAAGCCAAATTTTTGGTGCAGTTAGGTAGCCAGATATATGGGGTGATGTGGTCGCAGCAATTGTTGTATCCATGACTGGGTTAACCTGATTGTTTCGCAAGGTACCTGTTGCCGGACATAGGATCTTCCAATAGACATCCACTTTATCAAGGGCAGTATTGCCTCCTCAGAGCACTTGATATAGGCTTCCATTTGGGGTCTGACTCTCCCTGGGAAGATGAATGGAGGTATAACGTCATCAGCACTAGTGATCACGCCAAACACCTTTGGGATCCCCATTAGACTCATCTAACTTTCTTTTCGAATCCGCTGCACTGTCCGCAGATTGACACCTCAACACTCTGAAATATTCGTATTTGTTCTTCCGGTGCGAAAGCCAAGCCAAGCCAAATTTTTGGTGCAGTTGGGTGGCCAGATATATGGGGTGATGTGATCGCAGCAATTGTTTAACATCCATGACTGGGTTAACCTGATTGTTTCACTGCAAGGTACCTGTTGTGACATAGGATCTTCCAATAGACATCCACTTTATCAAGGGCAGTATTGCCTCCTCAAGGCACTTGATATAGGCTTCCATTGCAGGTCTGACTCTCCCTGGGAAGATGAATGGAGGTATAACGTCATCAGCACTAGTGATCACGCCAAACACCTTTGGGATCCCATTGAACTCATCCTAACTCTTTTCGAATCCGCTGCACTGTCCGCAGATTGACACCTCAACACTCTGAAATATTCATGTTGTTCTTCCGGTGCGAAAGCCAAGCCAAGCCAAATTTTTGGTGCAGTTAGGTATGTGAATATATGGGGTGATGTGATCGCAGCAATTGTTTAACATCCATGACTGGGTTAACCTGATTGTTTCGCAAGGTACCTGTTGCCGGACATAGGATCTTCCAATAGACATCCACTTTATCAAGGGCAGTATTGCCTCCTCAAGGCACTTGATATAGGCTTCCATTTTGAGTCTGACTCTCCCTGGGAAGATGAATGGAGGTATAACGTCATCAGCACTAGTGATCACGCCAAACACCTTTGGGATCCCCATTAGACTCATCTAACTCTTTTCGAATCCGCTGCACTGTCCGCAGATTGACACCTCAACACTCTGAAATATTCGTATTTGTTCTTCCGGTGCAGAAAACTAAGCCAAGCCAAATTTTTGGTGCAGTTAGGTGGCCAGATATATGGGGTGATGTGATCGCAGCAATTGTTTAACATCCATGACTGGGTTAACCTGATTGTTTCGCAAGGTACCTGTTGCCGGACATAGGATCTTCCAATAGACATCCACTTTATCAAGGGCAGTATTGCCTCCTCAAGGCACTTGATATAGGCTTCCATTTTGAGTCTGACTCTCCCTGGGAAGATGAATGGAGGTATAACGTCATCAGCACTAGTGATCACGCCAAACACCTTTGGGATCCCCATTAGACTCATCTAACTCTTTTCGAATCCGCTGCACTGTCCGCAGATTGACACCTCAACACTCTGAAATATTCGTATTTGTTCTTCCGGTGCGAAAGCCAAGCCAAGCCAAATTTTTGGTGCAGTTAGGTGGCCAGATATATGGGGTGATGTGATCGCAGCAATTGTTTAACATCCATGACTGGGTTAACCTGATTGTTTCGCAAGGTACCTGTTGCCGGACATAGGATCTTCCAATAGACATCCACTTTATCAAGGGCAGTATTGCCTCCTCAAGGCACTTGATATAGGCTTCCATTTTGAGTCTGACTCTCCCTGGGAAGATGAATGGAGGTATAACGTCATCAGCACTAGTGATCACGCCAAACACCTTTGGGATCCCCATTAGACTCATCTAACTCTTTTCGAATCCGCTGCACTGTCCGCAGATTGACACCTCAACACTCTGAAATATTCGTATTTGTTCTTCCGGTGCGAAAGCCAAGCCAAGCCAAATTTTTGGTGCAGTTAGGTGGCCAGATATATGGGGTGATGTGATCGCAGCAATTGTTTAACATCCATGACTGGGTTAACCTGATTGTTTCGCAAGGTACCTGTTGCCGGACATAGGATCTTCCAATAGACATCCACTTTATCAAGGGCAGTATTGCCTCCTCAAGGCACTTGATATAGGCTTCCATTTTGAGTCTGACTCTCCCTGGGAAGATGAATGGAGGTATAACGTCATCAGCACTAGTGATCACGCCAAACACCTTTGGGATCCCCATTAGACTCATCTAACTCTTTTCGAATCCGCTGCACTGTCCGCAGATTGACACCTCAACACTCTGAAATATTCGTATTTGTTCTTCCGGTGCGAAAGCCAAGCCAAGCCAAATTTTTGGTGCAGTTAGGTGGCCAGATATATGGGGTGATGTGATCGCAGCAATTGTTTAACATCCATGACTGGGTTAACCTGATTGTTTCGCAAGGTACCTGTTGCCGGACATAGGATCTTCCAATAGACATCCACTTTATCAAGGGCAGTATTGCCTCCTCAAGGCACTTGATATAGGCTTCCATTTTGAGTCTGACTCTCCCTGGGAAGATGAATGGAGGTATAACGTCATCAGCACTAGTGATCACGCCAAACACCTTTGGGATCCCCATTAGACTCATCTAACTCTTTTCGAATCCGCTGCACTGTCCGCAGATTGACACCTCAACACTCTGAAATATTCGTATTTGTTCTTCCGGTGCGAAAGCCAAGCCAAGCCAAATTTTTGGTGCAGTTAGGTGGCCAGATATATGGGGTGATGTGATCGCAGCAATTGTTTAACATCCATGACTGGGTTAACCTGATTGTTTCGCAAGGTACCTGTTGCCGGACATAGGATCTTCCAATAGACATCCACTTTATCAAGGGCAGTATTGCCTCCTCAAGGCACTTGATATAGGCTTCCATTTTGAGTCTGACTCTCCCTGGGAAGATGAATGGAGGTATAACGTCATCAGCACTAGTGATCACGCCAAACACCTTTGGGATCCCCATTAGACTCATCTAACTCTTTTCGAATCCGCTGCACTGTCCGCAGATTGACACCTCAACACTCTGAAATATTCGTATTTGTTCTTCCGGTGCGAAAGCCAAGCCAAGCCAAATTTTTGGTGCAGTTAGGTGGCCAGATA
>JBBBDQ010007517.1:0-19833 GCA_037127315.1 Ascarosepion bandense | reverse complement strand
GGGCTAGTCGTCAATCGTGTTTCAATCACGACTACTAGACCGACAACAAACCTAAAACAATATGAATATCCTTGTAATTTCAGTAAAACAAGATGATTATGACGGCTAGTCGTCCAATCGTGTTTCAATCACAGCTTCTAGACGTCCAACAAACCTAAACAATATGAATAACTTATTGTAATTTCAGTAAAACAAGATGATTTTGACGGCTAGTCGTCCAATCGTGTTTCAATCACGTCTTCTACACCGACAACAAACTAAACAATATACGAATAACCTTGTAATTTCAGTAAAACAAGATGATTTTGACGGCTAGTCGTCCAATCGTGTTTCAATCACGGCTTCTAGACCGACAACAAACCTAAACAATATGAATAACCTTTAATTTCAGTAAAACAAGGTGATTTTGACGGCTAGTCGTCCAAGTAGTGTTTCCAATCACTGTTTCTAGACCGACAACAAACCTAAACAATATGAATAACCTTGTAATTTCAAAATAAAAGTAAGATGATTTTCACGGCTAGTCGTCCAATCGTGTTTCAATGCGGCTTCTAGGCCGACAACAAACCTAAACAATATAGAATAACTTATAATTTTCAGTAAAACAAGATGATTTTGACGGCCTAGTCGTCCAATCGTGTTTCAATCCTAGCTTCTAGACCAAACAGCAAACCTAAACAATATGAATAACCTTGTAATTTCAGTAAAACAAGATGATTTTGACGGCTAGTCGTCCAATCTCGTGTTTCAATCACGGCTTCTAAGACCGACAACAAACCTAAACAATATGAATAACCCTGTAATTTCGGTAAAACAAGATGATTTTGACAGCTAGTCGTCCAATCGTGTTTCAATCACGGCTTCTAGACCGACAACAAACCTAAACAATATGAATAACCTTTTAATTTCAGTAAAACAAGATGATTTTGACGGCTAGTCGTCCAATCGTGTTTCAATCACGGCTTCTAGACCGACAACAAACTAAACAATATGAATAACCTTGTAATTTCAGTAAAACAAGATGATTTTCACGGCCAGTCGTCCAATCGTGATTTAATCACGGCTTCTGAACCGACAACAAACCTAAACAATATGAATAACCTTGTAATTTCAGTAAAACAAGATGATTTTGACGGCTAGTCGTCCAATCACGTGTTTCAATCACGGCTTCTAGGCCGACAACAAACCTATTCTTATATGAATAACCTTGTAATTTCAGTAAAACAAGATGATTTTGACGGCTAGTCGTCCAATCGTGTTTCAATCACGGCTACGGACCGACAACAAACCTAAACAATATGAATAACCTTGTAATTTCAGTAAAACAAAGATGATTTTGACGGCTAGTCGTCCAATCGTGTTTCAATCCCAGCTTCTAGACCGACAACAAACCTAAACAATATGAATATCCTTGTAATTTCAGTAAAACAAGATGATTATGACGGCTAGTCATTAATCCTGTTTCAGTAAACTGAATGTCGTCAACAAACGTAAACAATATGAATAACCTTGTAATTTTCAGTAAAACAAGATGATTTTGACGGCTAGTCGTCAATCGTGTTCAATCACGTCTTCTAGACCGACAACAAACCTAAACAATATGAATAACATTGTGTTCAGTAAAACAAGATGATTTGTTATTTCGTCGTCAATCGTGTTTCAATCACGGCTTCTAGACCGACAACAAACCTAAACAATGAATAACCTTGTAATTTTTAGTAAAACAAGATGATTTTCCCGGCTAGTGGTCGTCAATCGTTTCAATGCAACTAAGACCGACAACAAACCTAAACAATATGAATAATAACATTTCAGTAAAAACAAAGATGATTTTGACGGCTAGTCGTCCAATCATTTCAATCACGGCTTCTAGACCGACAACAAACCTAAACAATATGAATAACCTTGTCATTTCAGTAAAACAAGGTGATTTTGACAGCTGATCGTCAATCGCGATTTGTCGGCTTCTAGACCGACAACAAACCTAAACAATATGGTCGCCTTGTAATTTCAGTAAAACAAAAGATGATTTTGACGGCTAGTCGTCCAATCGTGTTCAATCACGGCTTCTAGGCCGACAACAAACCTAAACAACTGAATAACCTTGTAATTTCAGTAAAACAAGATGATTTCCCTGACCATTTCGTCAATCGTATTCAATCGTGACTAAGACCGAAGCAACAAACCTAAACAATATGAATAACCTTGTAATTCCGGTAAAACAGATGATTTTCCGGCTAGTCATCGTCGTGTTTCAATCACGGCTTCTAGACCGACAACAAACCTAAACAATATGAATAACATTGTAATTTCAGTAAAACAAGATGATTTTTGACGCCTAGTCATTAAATGTGTTCAATCACAGCTTCTAGACCGACGACAAACATAAACAATATAGATAACCTTGTAATTTCAGTAAAACAAGATGATTTTGACAGCCTGAATCATCCAAAGTATGTTCAACGTCACGGCTTCTAGACCGACAACAAACCTAAACAATATGAATAACCTTGTAATTTCAATGAAAATGATTTTGACGGCTGATGATAAATCATGTTCAATCACAACTAGACCGACAATAAAGCTAAACAATATGAATATGTCGTTTCAGTAAAACAAGACGATTTTGACGGCTAGTCGTCCAATCGTGTTACAATCACAGCTTCTAGACCGACAACAAACCTAAACAATATGAATAACGCCTTAATTTCAGTAAACAAGATGATTTTGACATCGTGTCAGTAAATGTTTCAATCACAACCAGAACCGACAACAAACCTAAACAATACTTGAAAAGATATCCTTGTAATTTCAGTAAAACAAGGTGATTATGACGGCTAATTGATCCAATCGTGTTCAATCTCGGCTTCTAGACCGTCAACAAACCTAAACAATATGCGATAACCTTTGTAATTTCGGTAAAACAAGATGATTTGACGGCTAAGTCGTCCGTCGCGTGTTTCAATCACGGCTTCTAGACCGACAACAAACCTAAACAATATGAATATCCTTGTAATTTCAGTAAAACAGGTGATTATGACGGCTAGTCGTCAATCTGTTTGCCAATCACACGGCTAGACCGTCAACAAACGTAAACAATATGAATAACCTTGTAGCGTTTTCAGTAAAACAGAATGATTTTGACGGCTAGTCGTCCAATCGTGTTTCAATCACGTCTTCTAGACCGACAACAAACCTAAACAATATGAATAACATTGTAATTTCAGTAAAACAAGATGATTTTTGACGGCTAGTCGTCCAATCGTGTTCAATCACGGCTTCTAGACCGACAACAAACCTAAACAATATGAATAACCTTGTAATTTTAGTAAAACAAGGTGAGATTTTGACGGCTAGTCGTCCAATCGTGTTTCAATCACGGCTTCTAGACCGACAACAAACCTAAACAATATGAATATCCTTGTAATTTCCAGTAAAACAAGATGATTATGACGGCTAGTCGTTAATCCTGTTCCAATCACGGCTTCTAGACCGTCCGCTAAACGTAAACAATATGAATAACCTTGTAATTTCGGTAAAACAGATGATTTTGACAGCTAGTCGTCCAATCGTGTTTCAATCACGTCTTCTAGACCGACAACAAGCCTAAACAATATGAATAACATTGTAATTTCAGTAAAACAAGATGATTTTGACGGCTAGTCGTCCAATCGTGTTTCAATCACGGCTTCTAGACCGACAATGAACCTAAACAATATGAAATAACCTTGTAATTTAGTAAAACAAGATGATTTTCCCGGCTAGTCGTCCAATCGTGTTTCAATCACGGCTTCTAGACCGACAACAAACCTAAACAATATGAATAACCTTGTAATTTCAGTAAAACAAGATGTTTTGACGGCTAGTCGTCCAATCGTGTTTCAATCACGGCTTCTAGACCGACAACAAACCTAAACAATATGAATAACGTAATTTCAGTAAAACAAGATGATTTTGACGGCTAGTCGTCCAATCGCGATTTAATCACGGCTTCTAGACCGACAACAACCTAAACAATATGAATAACCTTGTAATTTCAGTAAAACAAGATGATTTTGACGGCTAGTCGTCCAATCGTGTTTCAATCTAAACTTCTAGGCCGACAGCAAACTAAACAATATGAATAACCTTGTAATTTCAGTAAAACAAGATGATTTTGACAGCTGAAAAGTCGTCCAATCGTGTTTCAATCATGGCTTCTAGACGACAACAAACCTAAACAATACTAGATAACCTTGTAATTTCAGTAAAACGAGGATGATTTTCACGGCTAGTCGTCCAATCGTGTTTCAATCACGGCTTCTGAACCGACAACAAACCTAAACAATGCCGAATAACATTGTAATTTCAGTAAAACAAGATGATTTTGACGCCTAGTCGTCCAATCGTGTTTCAATCACGGCTTCTAGACCGACGACAAACATAAACAATATGAATAACCTTGTAATTTCAGTAAAACAAGATGATTTTGACGGCTAGTCGTCCAATCGTGTTTAATCACGGCTTCTAGACCGACAACAAACCTAAACAATATGAATAACCTTGTAATTTCAGTAAAAGAAGATAGATTTTGACGGCTAGTCGTCCAATCGTGTTTCAATCACAACTTCTAGACCGACAACAAACCTAAACAATATGAATAACCTTGTAATTTCAGTAAAACAAGACGATTTTGACGGCTAGTCGTCCAATCGTGTTACAATCACGGCTTCTAGACCGACAACAAACCTAAACAATATGAATAACCTTGTAATTTCAGTAAAACAAGATGATTTTGACGGCTAGTCGTCCAATCGTGTTTCAATCACGGCTTCTAGACCGACAACAAACCTAAACAATATGAATATCCTTGTAATTTCAGTAAAACAAGATGATTATGACGGCTGGTATCGTCCAATCGTGTTTCAATCGCTTCTAGACCGTCAACAAACCTAAACAATATGAATAACCTTGTAATTTCGGTAAAACAAGATGATTTTGACGGCTAGTCGTCCAATCGTGTTTGTTTTCAATCACGGCTTCTAGACCGACAACAAACCTAAACAATATGAATATCCTTTGTAATTTCAATCAAAACAAGATGATTATGACGGCTAGTCGTCCAATCCTGTTTCAATCACGGCTTCTAGACCGTCAACAAACGTAAACAATATGAATAACCTTGTAATTTCAGTAAAACAAGATGATTTTGACGGCTAGTCGTCCAATCGTGTTTCAATCACGTCTTCTAGACACGACAACAAACTATAAACAATATGAATAACATTGTAATTTCAGTAAAACAAGATGATTTTGACGGCTAGTCGTCCAATGTTTTCAATCACGGCTTCTAGACCGACAACAAACCTAAACAATATGAAATTAACCTTGTAATTTTTAGTAAAACAAGATGATTTTTCCCAGCTAGTATTACGTCGTGTTTCAATCACGGCTTCTAGACCGACAACAAACCTAAACAATATGAATAACCTTACAATTTCAGTAAAACAAAGATGATTTTGACGGCTAGTCGTCCAATCGTGTTTCAATCACAGCTTCTAGACCGACAACAAACCTAAACAATAGATAACCTTGTAATTTCAGTGAAACAAAGATGATTTTGACGGCTAGTCGTCCAATCGCAATTTAATGCGGCTTCTAGACCGACAACAAACCTAAACAATATGAATAACCTTGTAATTTCAGTAAAACAAGATGATTTTGACAGCTAGTCATCCAATCGTGTTTCAATCACGGCTTCTAGGCCGACAACAAACCTAAACAATATGAATAACCTTGTAATTTCAGTAATAGATGATTTTGACAGCTAGTCATTATTCGTGTTTCAATCATGGCTTCTAGACCGACAACAAACCTAAACAATATGAATAACCTTGTAATTTCAGTAAAACAAGATGATTTTCACGGCTAGTCGTCAATCGTGTTTCAATCACGGCTTCTAGACCGACAACAAACCTAAACAATATGAATAACATTGTAATTTCAGTAAAACAAGATGATTTTAGCGCCTAGTCGTCCAATCGTGTTCAATCACGGCTTCTAGACCGACGACAAACATAAACAATATGAATAACCTTGTAATTTCAGTAAAACAAGATGATTTTGACAGCTAGTCGTCCAATCGTGTTTCAATCACGGCTTCTAGACCGACAACAAACCTAAACTCAATATGAATAACCTTGTAATTTCAGTAAAAGAAGATGATTTTGACAGCTAGTCGTCCAATCGTGTTTAATCCACGCTTCTAGACCGACAACAAACCTAAACAATATGAATAACCTTGTAATTTCAGTAAACAAGACGATTTTGACGGCTAGTCGTCCAATCGATGATACAGTAAAAGCTTCTAGACCGACAACAAACCTAAACAATGAACCTTGTAATTTCAGTAAAACAAGATGATTTTGACGGCTAGTCGTCAATCGTGTTTCAATCACAGCTTCTAGACCGACAACAAACCTAAACAATATACGACCTATCCTTGTAATTTCAGTAAAACAAAATTGATTATGACGGCCTAGTCATTACGTGTGTTTCAATCACAGCAGACCGTCAACAAACCTAAACAATATGAATAACCTTGTTTTCAGTGACGAAAAGACTGATTTTGACGGCTAGTCGTCCAATCATGTTTCAATCACGTCTTCTAGACCGACAACAAACCTAAACAATATGAGCCGCCTTGTAATTTCAGTAAAACAGTTGATTTTGACGGCTAGTCCTCAATCGTGTTTCAATCACGGCTTCTAGACCGACAACAAACCTAAACAATATGAATAACCTTGTAATTTCAGTAAAACAAGATGATTTTGACGGCCACAAGTCATTCAATCGTGTTTCAATCACGACCTACAGAATGAGCAACAAACCTAAACAATATGAATAACCTTGTAATTTCAGTAAAACAAGATGATTTTCACGGCTAGTCGTCCAATCGTGATTTAATCACGGCTTCTAGACAAACAACAAACCTAAACAATATGAATAACCTTGTAATTTCAGTAAAACAAGATGATTTGACGGCTAGTCATTAAATCATCATTTCAATCACGGCTTCTCAGCCGATATGGCAAACCTAAACATGTGGTCTTGTATATTTCAGTAAAACAAGATGATTTTGACGGCTAGTCGTCCAATCGTGTTTCAATCACGGCTTCTAGACCTACAACAAACCTAAACAATATGAATAAACAGCAGCAATTTCAGTAAATTAAGGATGATTTTGACAGCTAGTCGTCAATCGTGTTTGATACGGCTTCTAAGACCGACAACAATTTCAAACAATATGAATAACCCTTGTAATTTCAATGCAGCAGGTACGATTTTGACGGCTAGTCTGGTAATCGTGTTTCAATCACGTCTTCTACACCGACAACAAACCTAAACAATATGAATAACCTTGTAATTTCAGTAAAACAAGATGATTTTGACTAGTCGTCAATCGTGTTTCAATCACGGCTTCTAGACCGACAACAAACCTAAACAATATGAATAACCTTGTAATTTCAGTAAAACAAGATGATTTTGACGGCTAGTCGTCCAATCGTGTTTCAATCACTGTTTCTAGACCGACAACAAACCTAAACAATATGAATAACCTTGTAATTTCAGTAAAACAAGATGATTTTCACGGCTAGTCGTCCAATCGTGTTCCAATCACGGCTTCTAGACCGACAACAAACCTAAACAATATGAATAACCTTGTAATTTCAGTAAAACAAGATGATTTTGACAGCTAGTCGTCCAATCGTGTTTCAATCACGGCTTCTAGACCGACAACAAACCTAAACAATATGAATAACCTTGTAATTTCAGTAAAACAAGATGATTTTGACGGCTAGTCGTCCAATCGTGTTTCAATCACGGCTTCTAGACCGACAACAAACCTAAACAATATGAATAACCCTGTAATTTCAGTAAAACAGATGATTTTGGCAGCTGGTATTGATAGTGTTTCAATCACGGCTTCTAGACCGACAACAAACCTAAACAATATGAATAACCTTGCAATTTCAGTAAAACAAGATGATTTTGACGGCCTGAGTCGTCCAATCGTGTTTCAATCACGACTTCTGAATGACAACAAACTCATGACAATATGAATAACCTTGTAATTTTATTGGCTCGAAAGATGATTTTGACGGCTAGTCGTCCCAATCGTGTTTCAATCACGGCTTCTAGACCGACAACAAACCTAAACAATATGAATAACCTTGTAATTTCAGTAAAAGAGGGCGATTTTGACGGCTAATTCATCCAATCTTAATGTTTTCAATCGCAGCTTCTGAACCGACAACAAACCTAAACAATATGAATAACCTTGTAATTTCAGTAAAACAGACGATTTTGACGGCTAGTCGTCCAATCGTGTTACAATCACAGCTTCTAGACCGACAACAAACCTAAACAATAACTTGAATAACCTTGTAATTTCAATTAAACAAGATGATTTTGACGCTAGTCGTCCAATCGTGTTTTAATCACGGCTTCTAGACCGACAACAAACCTAAACAATATGAATATCCTTGTAATTTCAGTAAAACAAGATGATTATGACGGCTAGTCGTCGTCGTGTTTCAATCACGGCTTCTAGACCGTCAGCAAACCTAAACAATATGAATAACCTTGTAATTTCAGTAAAACAAGATGATTTTGACTAGTCGTCGATAAACCTGTTTCAATCACGGCTTCTAGACCGACAACAAACCTAAACAATATGAATATGCTTGTAATTTCAGTAAGCAAGATGATTCTGCATGACAGCTGGTCGTCAATCCTGTTTCAATCACGGCTTCTAGACCGTCAACAAACGTAAACAATATGAATAACCTTGTAATTTCAGCAAAACAAGATGATTTTGACAGCTAGTCGTCAATCGTGTTTCAATCGCAATCTTCTGAACCGACAACAAACCTAAACAATATAATAACATTGTAATTTCAGTAAAACAAGATGATTTTGACGGCTAGTCGTCCAATCGTGTTTCCAATCACAGCTTCTAGACCGACAACAAACCTAATAATATGAATAACCTTGTAATTTCAGTAAAACAAGATGATTTTCCCAGCTAGTCGTCCAATCGTGTTTCAATCTGGCTTCTAGACCGACAACAAACCTAAACAATATGAATAACCTTGTAATTTCAGTAAAACAAGATGATTTTGACGGCTAGTCGTCCAATCGTGTTTCAATCACAGCTTCTAGACCGACAACAAAACTAAACAATATGAATAATAACCTTGTAATTTCAGTAAAACAAGATGATTTTGACGACGGCTAGTCGTCCAATCGCGATTTAATCACGGCTTCTAGACCGACAACAAACCTAAACAATATGAATAACCTTGTAATTTCAGTAAAACAAGATGATTTTGACGGCTAGTCGTCCAATCGTGTTTCAATCACGGCTTCTAGGCCGACAACAAACCTAAACAATATGAATAACCCTTGTAATTTCAGTAAAACAAGATGATTTTGAAGCGGCTAGAGTCGTCCAATCGTGTTTCAATCATGGCTTCTAGACCGACAACAAACCTAAACAATATGAATAACCTTGTAATTTCAGTAAAACAAGATGATTTTCACGGCTAGTCGTCCAATCGTGTTTCAATCACAGCTTCTAGACCGACAACAAACCTAAACAATATGAATAACATTATGATTTCAGTAAAACAAGATGATTTTGACGCTGGTCGTCAATCGTGTTTTCAATCACGGCTTTAGACCGACGACAAACACTAAACAATACAGATAACCTTGTAATTTCGGTAAGTAAAGATGATTTTGACGGCTAGTCGTCCAATCGTGTTTCTAAATGCAGCTTCTAGACCGACAACAAACCTAAACAATATGAATAACCTTGTAATTTCAGTAAAAGAAGATGATTTTGACGGCTAGTCGTCCAATCGTGTTTCAATCACGGCTTCTAGACCGACAACAAACCTAAACAATATGAATAACCTTGTAATTTCAGTAAACAAGACGATTTTGACGGCTAGTCGTCCAATCGTATTTACAATCACAGCTTCTAGACCGACAACAAACCTAAACAATATGAATAACCTTGTAATTTCAGTAAAACAAGATGATTTTGACGGCTAGTCATTAATCGTGTTTCAATCACGGCTTCTGAATGAGCAACAAACCTAAACAATATGAATATCCTTGTAATTTCAGTAAAACAAGATGATTATGACGGCTAGTCGTCCAATCGTGTTTAATCCTGGCTTCTAGACCGTCAACAAACCTAAACAATATGAATAACCTTGTAATTTCAGTAAAACAAGATGATTTTGACGGCTAGTCGTCCAATCGTGTTTCAATCACGGCTTCTAGACCGACAACAAACCTAAACAATATGAATATCCTTGTAATTTCAGTAAAACAAGATGATTATGACGGCTAGTCGTCCAATCCTGTTTCAATCACGGCTTCTAGACCGTCAACAAACGTAAACAATATGAATAACCTTGTAATTTCAGTAAAACAAGATGATTTTGACAGCTAGTCGTCCAATCGTGTTTCAATCACGTCTTCTAGACCGACAACAAACCTAAACAATATGAATAACATTGTAATTTCAGTAAAACAAGATAGTTTTGACGGCTAGTCGTCCAATCGTGTTTCAATCACGGCTTCTAGACCGACAGCAAACCTAAACAATATGAATAACCTTGTAATTTTAGTAAAACAAGATGATTTTCCCGGCTAGTCGTCCAATCGTGTTTCAATCACGGCTTCTAGACCGACAACAAACCTAAACAATATGAATAACCTTGTAATTTCAGTAAAACAAGATGATTTTGACGGCTAATTGGCCAATCGTGTTTCAATCACGGCTTCTAGACCGACAACAAACCTAAACAATATGAATAACCTTGTAATTTCAGTAAAGACAAGATGATTTTGACAGCTAGTCGTCCAATCGCGATTTAATCACGGCTTCTAGACCGACAACAAACCTAAACAATATGAATAACCTTGTAATTTCAGTAAAACAAGATGATTTTTTGACGGCTAGTCGTCCAATCGTGTTTCAATCTAAGCTTCTAGGCCGACAACAAACCTAAACAATATGAATAACCTTAATTTCGGTAAAACAAGGTGATTTTGACGGCTAGTCGTCAATCGTGTTTCAATCATAGCTTCTAGACCGACAACAAACCTAAACAATATGAATAACCTTGTAATTTCAGTAAAACAAGATGATTTTCACGGCTAGTCGTCCAATCGTGTTTCAATCACGGCTTCTAGACCGACAACAAACCTAAACAATATGAATAACATTGTAATTTCAGTAAAACAAGATGATTTTTCCGCGGCTAGTCGTCCAATCGTGTTTCAATCGGCTTCTAGACCGACAACAAACCTAAACAATATGAATAACATTGTAATTTCAGTAAAACAAGATGATTTTGACGCCTAGTCGTCCAATCATTGTTTCAATCACGGCTTCTAGACCGACGACAAACATAAACAATATGAATAACCTTGTAATTTCAGTAAAACAAGATGATTTTGACAGCTAGTCGTCCAATCGACATTTCAATCACATTTCCTAGACCGAGCAACAAACCTAAACAATATGAATAACCTTGTAATTTCGGTAAAAAGAAGATGATTTTGACGGCTAGTCGTCCAATCATGTTTCAATCACGCAACCTAGACCGACAACAAACCTAAACAATATGAATAACCTTTAATTTCAGTAAAACAAAAGACGATTTTGACGGCTAGTCGTCCAATCGTGTTACAATCGGCTTCTAGACCGACAACAAACCTAAAAACAATATGAATAACCTTGTAGTTTCAGTAAAACAGATGATTTTGACGGCTAGTCGTCCAATCGTGTTTCAATCACGGCTTCTAGACCGACAACAAACCTAAAACAATATGAATATCCTTGTAATTTCAGTAAAACAAGATGATTATGACGGCTAGTCGTCCAATCGTGTTTCAATCACGGCTTCTAGACCGTCAACAAACCTAAACAATATGAATAACCTTGTAATTTCAGTAAAACAAGATGATTTTGACGGCTAGTCGTCCAATCGTGTTTCAATCACGGCTTCTAGACCGACAACAAACCCACAAACAATGTGAATATCCTTGTAATTTCAGTAAAACAAGATGATTATGACGGCTAGTCGTCCAATCTGTTTCAATCACAGCTTCTAGACCGTCAACAAGAAACCTTAAACAATATGAATAACCGCCCATAATTTCAGTAAAACAAGATGATTTTGACAGCCGTCGTCCAATCGTGTTTCAATCATGGCTTCTAGACCGACAACAAACCTAAACAATATGAATAACCTTGTAATTTCAGTAAAACAAGATGATTTTCACGGCTAGTCGTCCAATCGTGTTTCAATCACGGCTTCTAGGCCGACAACAAACCTAAACAATATGAATAACCTTGTAATTTCAGTAAAACAAGATGATTTTGACAGCTAGTCGTCCAATCGTGTTTCAATCATGGCTTCTAGACCGACAACAAACCTAAACAATATGAATAACCTTGTAATTTCAGTAAAACAAGATGATTTTCACGGCTAGTCGTCCAATCGTGTTTCAATCACGGCTTCTAGACCGACAACAAACCTAAACAATATGAATAACATTGTAATTTTCAGTAAAACAAAGTTTTGACGCCTAGTCGTCCAATCGTGTTTCAATCACAGCTTCTAGACCGACGACAAACATAGCTTCAATATGGACAACACCTTGTAATTTCAGTAAAACAAGATGATTTTGACAGCTAGTCGTCCAATCGTGTTCAATCACGGCTTCTAGACCGACAACAAACCTAAACAATATGAATAACCTTGTAATTTCAGTAAAACAAGATGATTTTCACGGCTAGTCGTCCAATCGTGTTTCAATCACAGCTTCTAGGCCGACAACAAACCTAAACAATATGAATAACCTTGTAATTTCAGTAAAACAAGATGATTTTGACAGCTAGTCGTCCAATCATGTTTCAATCGCTAGCTTCTAGACCGACAACAAACCTATTAATATGAATGACATATTGTAATTTCAGTAAAACAAGATGATTTTCACGGCCATTCGTCCAATCGTGTTTCAATCACGGCTTCTAGACCAAACAGCAAACTAAACAATGAATAACATTGTAATTTCAGTAAAACAAAGATGATTTTGACGCCTAGTCGTCAATCGTGTTTCCAATCACATCAGACCAGCGATAAACATAAACAATATGAATAACCTTGTAAATTTCAGTAAAAACAAGATGATTTTGACGGCTAATCGTCGCGTCGTGTTTCAATCACGGCTTCTAGACCGACAACAAACCTAAACAATATGAATAACCTTGTAATTTCAGTAAAAGAAGATGATTTTGACGGCTAGTCGTCCAATCGTCATTTCAATCACGGCTTCTAGACCAAACAACAAACCTAAACAGCTATGAATAACCTTGTAATTTTAGCGGTAAAACAAGACGATTTTGACAGCTAGTCGTCCAATCGTCTTCCACAATGTAACCTGAACCGACAACAAACACTAAACAATATGAATAACCTTTTGTAATTTCAGTAAAACAAAGATGATTTTGACAGCTAGTCGTCCAATCGTGTTTTGTCCACGACTTCTGAACCGACAATAAGCCTAAACAATACTAGATATCCTTGTAATTTCAAGTAAAACAAGATGATTATGACAGCTAGTCGTCCAATCGTGTTCAATGCAGCTTCTAGAACCGTCCAGCAAACCTAAACAATATGAATAACCTTGTATTTCAGTAAAACAAGATGATTTTGACACTAAGTCGTCCGTCATCATTTCAATGTCCGCATCTTCTAGACCGACAAGCAAACTCAAACAATATGAATAACCTTGTAATTTCAGTAAAGTAAGTTGATTTTGACGGCTAGTCCTCCAATCGATGTTTCAATCACGGCTTCTGAACCGACAACAAACCTAAACAATATGAATAACCTTGTAATTTCAGTAAAACAAGATAGTTTTGACGGCTAGTCGTCCAATCGTGTTCAATCACGGCTTCTAGACCGACAACGAGCTAAAAAACAATATGAGTAACCTTGTAATTTCAGTAAAACAAGATGATTTCACGGCTAGTCGTCCAGTATTGATTTGAATGGCTTCTGAATGACAACAAACCTAAACAATATGGGCTTAACGCATAATTTCAAGTGGTAAAACAAGATGATTTTGACAGCTGATCGTCCAATCGTGTTTCAATCACAGCTTCTCAGCCGACAACAAACCTAAACAATACCCAGATAACCTTGTAATTTCAGTAAAACAAGATGATTTTGACGGCTAGTCATCCAATCGTGTTTTCAATCCGCTTCTAGACCTACAACAGCCTAAACAATATACCGAATATATGTAATTTTCAGTAAAACAAGATGATTTTGACGGCTAGTCGTCCAATCGTGTTTCAATCACGGCTTCTAGACCGACAACAAACCTAAGTAATATGAATAACCTTGTAATTTCAGTAAAACAAGATGATTTTGACGGCTAGTCGTCCAATCGTGTTTTCAATCACGTCTTCTACACCGACAACAAACCTAAATATGAATAACCTTGTAATTTCAGTAAATAAGATGATTTTGACAGCTAGTCGTCCAATCGTGTTTCAATCACGGCTTCTAGACCGACAACAAACCTAAACAATATGAATAACCTTGTAATTTCCAGTAAAACAAGATGATTTTGACGGCTAGTCGTCCAATCGTGTTTCAATCACTGTTTCTAGACCGACAACAAACCTAAACAATATGAATAACCTTGCAATTTCAGAAGAAAGTATACGTCAAGATGATTTTCACGGCTAGTCGTCCAATCGTGTTTCAATCACGGCTTCTACACCGACAACAAACCTAAACAATATGAATAACCTTGTAATTCTGGTAAACAAAGATGATTTTGACAGCTAGTCGATACAATCAAATATTTCAATGCAGCTTCTAGATAAACAACAAACCTAAACAATATGAATAACCTTGTAATTTCAGTAAAACAAGATGAGTTGACGGCTAGTCGTCCAATCGTCGTTTTATCACCTGTTTCTAGACAACAACAAACCTAAACAATATGAATAACCTTGTAATTTCAGTAAAACAAAAGATGATTTCACGGCTAGTCGTCCAATCGTGTTTCCAATCACGGCTTCTAGACCGACAACAAACCTAAACAATATGAATAACCTTGTAATTTCAGTAAAACAAGATGATTTTGACGGCTAGTCGTCCAATCGTGTTCAATCCAGCTTCTAGACCGACAACAAACCTAAAAACAATATGAATAACCTTGTAATTTCAGTAAAACAAGATGATTTTGACGGCTTCGTCGTCAATGTGTTTCAATGCAGCTTCTAGACCGACAATGAAACTAAACAATATGAATAACCCTGTAATTTTCCAGTAAAACAAGATGATTTTGACGGCTAGTCGTCCAATCGTGTTTCAATCACAGCTTCTAGACCGACAACAAACCTAAACAATGAATAACCTTGTATTTCAGTAAAACAAGATGATTTTGACAGCTGGTCATCCAATCGTGTTTCAATCACGGCTTCTAGACCGACAACAAACCTAAACAATATGAATAACCTTGTAATTCCAGTAAAACAAGATGATTTTCACGGCCAGTCGTCCAATCGTGATTTCAATCACGGCTTCTAGACCGACAACAAACCTAAACAATATGAATAACCTTGTAATTTCAGTAAAGCAAGATGATTTTGACGGCTAGTCGTCCAATCGTGTTTCAATCTCGACCTAGGCCGACAACAAACCTAAACTATATGAATAACCTTGTAATTTCAGTAAAACAAGATGATTTTGACGGCTAGTCGTCCAATCGTGTTTCAATCACAGCTTCTGGATACGACAACAAACCTAAACAATATGAATAACCTTGTAATTTCAGTAAAACAAGATGATTTTGACAGCTGGTCGTCCAATCGTGTTTCAATCACGGCTTCTAGACCGACAACAAACCTAAACAATATGATATCCTTGTAATTTCAGTAAAACAAGATGATTATGACGGCTAGTCGTCCAATCCTGTTTCAATCACGACTTCTAGACCGTCAACAAACGTAAACAATATGAATTAACCTTGTAATTTTCAGTAAAACAAGATGATTTTGACAGCAAATCGATGATAGTATTTCAATCACATCTTCTAGACCGACAACAAACCTAAACAATATGAATAACATTGTAATTTCAGTAAAACAAGATGATTTTGACGGCTAGTCGTCCAATCGTGTTTCAATCACAGCTTCTAAGACAAACAACAAACCTAAACAATATGAATAACCTTGTAATTTAGTAAACAAGATGATTTTCCCGGCTAGTCGTCCAATCGTCTTTAATCCACGGCTTCAAATGAGCTTAATGACTAAACAATACAAATAACCTTGTAATTTCGTTATTAAAGATGATTTTGACGGCTAGTCGTCCAATCGTGTTTCAATCACATTAGATGACAACAAACCTAAACAATATGAATAACCTTGTAATTTCAGTAAAACAAGATGATTTTGACAGCTAGTCGTCCAATCGCAGTTAATCACGGCTTCTAGACCGACAACAAACCTAAACAATATGAATAACCTTGTAATTTCAGTAAAACAGATGATTTTGACGGCTAGTCGTCCAATCGTGTTTCAATCACGGCTTCTAGGCCGACAACAAACCAAACAATATGATCGCCTTGTGTTTTCAGTAAAAACAGATGATTTTGACGGCTTTTATTCGTCAATCATGAAATTTCAATCGTAGCTTCCCTAGAATGACAACAAACCTAAACAATATGAATAACCTTCATAATTTCAAGCCAAAACAAGATGATTTTCACGGCTAGTCGTCCAATCGTGTTTCAATCACAGCTCTAGACCGACAACAAACCTAAACAATATGAATAACATTATGTAATTTCAGTAAAACAAGATGATTTTGACGCCTAGTCGTCCAATCGTGTTTCGTCAGCTTCTAGACCGACGACAAACATATTAATATGAATAACGCGCTAATTTCCAGTAAAACAAGATGATTTTGACAGCTAGTCGTCCAATCGTGTTTCAATGCAGAAAAACCTGAATGAACAACAAACCTAAACAATATGAATAACCTTGTAATTTCAGTAAAAGAAGATGATTTTGACGGCTAGTCGTCCAATCGTGTTTCAATCACAGCTTCTAGACCGACAACAAACCTAAACAATATGAATAACCTTGTATTCCAAAGTAAAGCCAAGACGATTTTGACGGCTAGTCGTCGAATCGTGTTACAATCACAGCTTCTAGACCGACAACAAACCCAAACAATATGAATAACCTTGTAATTTCAGTAAAACAAGATGATTTTGACGGCTAGTCGTCCAATCGTGTTTCAATCACCTTCTAGACAAACAACAAACCTAAACAATATGAATATCCTTGTAATTTCAGTAAAACAAGATGATTATGACGGCTAGTCGTCCAATCGTGTTTCAATCACGGCTTCTAGACCGTCAACAAACCTAAACAATATGAATAACCTTGTAATTTTGCAAGTAAAACAAGATGATTTTGACGGCTAGTCGTCCAATCGCGTGTTTCAATCACGGCTTCTAGACCAAACAACAAGCTAAACAATATGAATATCCTTGTAATTTCAGTAAAACAAGATGATTATGACGGCTAGTCGTCCAATCCTGTTTCAATCACGGCTTCTAGACCGTCAACAAACGTAAACAATATGAATAACCTTGTAATTTCAGTAAAACAAGATGATTTTGACGGCTAGTCGTCCAATCGTGTTTCAATCACGTCTTCTAGACCGACAACAAACCTAAACAATATACGATAACATTGTAATTTCAGTAAAACAAGATGATTTTGACGGCTAGTCGTCCAATCGTGTTTCAATCACAGCTTCTAGACCGACAACAAACCTAAACAATATGAATAACCTTGTAATTTTAGTAAAACAAGATGATTTTGACGGCTAGTCGTCCAATCGTGTTCAATCACGGCTTCTAGACCGACAGCAAACCTAAAACAATATGAATATCCTTGTAATTTCCAGTGAACAAGATGATTGACGGCTAAAGTCGTCAATCTCGGCTAAATCACGGCTTCTAGACGTCAACAAACGTAAACAATATGAATAACCTTGTAATTTCGGTAAAACAAGATGATTTGACGGCTAGTCGTCCAATCGTGTTTCAATCATCTTCTAGACCGACAACAAACCTAAACAATATGAATAACATTGTAATTTCAGTAAAACAAGATAGTTTTGACGGCTAGTCGTCCGTCGTGTTCAATCACGGCTTCTAGACCGACAACAAACCTAAACAATGAATAATATTGTAATTTTAGTAATAAGATGATTTTCCCGGCTAGTCGTCCAATCGTGTTTTTAATCACGGCTTCTAGACCGACAACAAACCTAAACAATATGAATAACCTTGTAATTTCAGTAAAACAAGATGAATTTTGGCGGCTAGTCGTCCAATCGTGTTCAATCACCTTCGATAAAACAACAAACTAAACAATATGAATAACCTTGTAATTTCAGTAAAACAAGATGATTTTGACGGCTAGTCGTCCAATCGCGATTCGTCACAGCTTCTAGACCGACAACAAACCCTAAACAATGAATGCTTGTGTAATTTCAGTAAAACAAGATGATTTTGACGGCTGATCATCTCCAATCGTCATTTTTCAATCAACTATAGGCCGACAACAAACCTGAAAGCAATATGAATAACCTTGTAATTTCAGTAAAAACAAGGTGATTTTGACAGCTAGTCGTCCAATCGTGTTTCAATCATAGCTTCTAGCTTGAACCGACAACAAACCTAAACAATATGAATAACCTTGTAATTTCAGTAAAACAAGATGATTTTCACGGCTAGTCACGTCAATCGTGTTTCAATCACGGCTTCTAGACAAATAACAAACCTAAACAATATGAATAACATTGTAATTTCAGTAAAACAAGATGATTTTGACGCCTAATTCAGCGTCCAATCGTGTTTTCAATCACTTCTAGACCGACGACAAACATAAACAATATGAATAACCTTGTAATTTCAGTAAAACAAGATGATTTTGACGGCTAGTCGTCCAATCGTGTTTCAATCACAGCTTCTAGACCGACAACAAACCTAAACAATATGAATAACCTTGTAATTTCAGTAAAAGAAGATGATTTTGACGGCTAGTCGTCCAATCGTGTTTCAATCACAGCCACTAGACCGACAACAAACCTAAACAATATGAATAACCTTGTAATTTCAGTAAAACAAGACGTTGATTTTGACGGCTAGTCATTAATCGTGTTGTCCGGCTTCTAGACCGACAACAAACCTAAACAATATACATGAATCGCCTTGTATTTCAGTAAAACAAGATGATTTTTTGACGGCTAGTCATTAAATCGTGTTTCAATCTAAACTATAGACTACCGACAACAAACCCTAAACAATATGAATATCCTTGTAATTTCGGTAAAACAGATGATTATGACGGCTAGTCGTCCAATCGTGTTTTAATCACGGCTTCTAGACCGTCCAACAAACCTAAACAATATGAATAACCTTGTAATTTCAGTAAAACAAGATGATTTTGACGGCTAGTCGTCAATCGTGTTTCAATCACGGCTTCTAGACCGACAACAAACCTAAACAATATGAATATCCTTGTAATTTCAGTAAAACAAGATGAATTGTAAGCGGCTAGTCGTCCAATCCTGTTTCAATCACGGCTTCTAGACCGTCAACAAACGTAAACAATATGAATAACCTTGTAATTTCAGTAAAACAAGATGATTTTGACAGCTA
>JBBBDQ010007478.1:0-18052 GCA_037127315.1 Ascarosepion bandense | reverse complement strand
AGCAAGGAGGGCGAGTGGCAGGTGGTGAGCCGCAAAAAGGCGAAAACGCCGTCTCCGGCAAAAGTGCTGCCACCTGGCATGTCGCCCGTAACAGCTAAGGAGGCGCCCGTAACAGCAAAGGAGGCGCCCAAAAAGAAGTCTCCTCCCAAAGAGAGGAAGGCGAGAAGTCCTTCCCCCACAGAAGAACATTTAATGGAGGTGGAGAGAGCGGCCTCCCTGAAGAGAGGGAGGGAAGAAGAGGAAGAATGCGACAACCCAAAAAGTCGACGCAAAAGCAGGAGTGTTGAGAGGAGGAAGGAAGTAGACAAATGTTCCTCACTGCCGGTCTCCCCCGTAAGGAGTTCCTATGCCCAAAAGGCTAGAAGTCTCCCCTCGTCCCCGCTTAAAGCTACCCAGTCCCCAGTTTTTAAACTGACCCCCTTGGCGAAAGCTAGAGCCACAACACCTTCTCCCTCCCCTTCTCCTACTCCCACTCCCACTCGGGCTAAGAAAAAACATGCCCTCCCTCGTGGGGATGCCCTGATGGAAGTGAAAGAGAACATTACAGAGGAGTGGTCCTCTCAGCGTAGAAGGCTACTCAAGCCTCTGTTAAACCTAACTATGGTAAAGGGTCTTTCCACTAAGGACCCGAGAAACTTTGCCCAGGCCCCAGGCGTCATCACCCTGGTAAGAAATACCGGGGGGAACCTGCGGGTCTGGGACCACATCGCCGAGGTGCAGAAGCACTACCCCAAGCTGACCATGGCAAAAGAAAATACGCCAGAATTAAGAAAGATGGCTAGAAATTGTTCGGGGAGGTTCCCCGTATTACTCCACCCCTGCTTATATAGGGTGGTAAAACTTATTTATCCAACGGACGTCGGCGGGATTGTCCTAGACGGACGGATTACGTCCGATATAGGTACAGGGTCCCTAGGACAGTCCGTCGGGGTCCCATCCACCAGAGATTTTTTCCCCGTATGTGATTAGAGCCGTTGTTGCATGTTTTTTCTGTTTCTCTTTTTCAGGCCTAAGAAATGTCTATCAAGATAGCCAGTTTGAATGCGTATGGCCTGAGGGATCGGGGCAAGGCGGCTCGCCTGCTTCGTGACCTCTTGTCGTACGGCGTGGATGTGGCCGCGATCCAAGAGACTCACTTTGTTTGCGAAGTCGACTCGTGTGTGCTGGATGACGACTTTGTCGTTTATTCAGCATATGGGAGCCGGCGGGCCAGAGGTGTTTCTTTGCTGGTTAAGCGTACCCTGGACGCGAGGGTTGACCTTGTCCATGTCGGTGCCGAGGGCCGGCTGATCGTGGCCGATATTGCAGTGAAAAGCAAGTCGTTCCGGCTGATTGCGGTTTATGCGCCCAATGTTCAAGGTGAGCGTGTCTCTTTCTTTCGGCTGTTGGAGCCCTTCATGGTGCATTCAACACGGCTAATCTTAGTTGGGGACTGGAATGCCATCCTAACCCCCAAATGGGATAGAGGGAGGGGCGCTAGCGGGTGGAGTGGTGATCGTAGCCTGGTCAATCTTGTCGGCGATTTTGGTCTCGTCGATAGATACCGGGTCGATCATCCGGAAGGGAGCATGTGGACGTGGACGCGTAGTTGGCCCTCTACCCGGGTATCAGCGTACCTGGATAGGGTGTTAGTGAGGGAAGCCGACATAGACTTCTTAGAATGTCCAACGTTCCACTGGTTAGGCTACACGGACCACAAACTCGTTTGTGCCCGTGTGGTGTTAGATTTTAGGCCTAGGTTGGCTGGTTATTAGAAGTTCAACCAGTCCTTACTGGACAGGCGGGACTTTCGTGACCAGCTGACAAAACTAGTTCAGCGGGCGTTAATTGGGCGAGTCATTGGGAGTAAGTGGTGGGTTAGTCTTAAGGACTCCATTAGGTCTTTCGCCACCAAATATAGCCAGCGGCTCAACCTAGATAAGGCTGCGGAGGCAAAGACACTTAGAGCTAATTTCGCCCGGGCGGAGGCTGGTGGGGATTCCTAGAAATAGCCTTAGCCAGGGAGGCCCTGGAGCGTTCGACTAGCGGGCGCTACATGGGCCAGGTAATTAGGGCTAAGTTAAGCAAGATGTCTTCCGAAGCTGTGAAAATGGGCGCGGAACTGCGCAAGGAAGAAATTCGCCGAGCCGGCGACCGGTACATTCGAGAGGTACGCGACCCGGAGGGACATCTCCTTAGGTCGACCGACGACATGTGCGAGGCGTTCCGGCAGCATTTCGAACACCGATTTACCAAGGAGCCTGGTCTCCGTGACGAGGACTTTCGCAGCTATTTGGCTGACTTTCCCCGGCTTTTGCCGGCTGAAGCGGCTAGTTGCGAAGGGGAGATTACGGAGGACGAAATCTACGTGGCTTTGAAGAAGGTCGGCAGTGGCAAGTCGCCAGGTTTGGATGGTTTGCCCTATGAATTGTACTTGAGGATGTCGCACCTTTTTGTCCCGCTCTTGGCAGTCGTGTTCAACCACTGGTTTCGGCAGGGGTCCATCCCCGGTCGGATCACCAGGGGCGTGATCACGCTGTTGAGAAAGGGCAAGAAGGTTGGGAGGGAACTAGATGATTACAGGCCCATAACTCTGCTAAACACAGAGTTAAAGATTTTGGCCAAGATCCTGACGAATCGCTTGCAGCTAGTTGCCGAGTCTCTGTTGGAACCGGATCAGACTTGTGCTGTGAAGGGGAGAACAATTCAGAGCAACCTGCACTTGATTCGCACGATCATAGAGGGTGTAGAAGACGACGATGAGGCCGCGCTGATCAATTTAGATCAGTCCAAGGCATTTGATAGGATTGACCATGGCTACCTGGCTGCTGTCCTGCAGGCCGCCGGATTCAAACCCGACTTCAGCCGCTGGATTAGCCTTCTGTATCGCTCCACCCGGGCTGTGGTACAGGTGAACGGGAAGCTGTCGGGCGCTTTCGCGCTGTCTAGGTCGGTCCGACAGGGTTGTCCACTGTCTTCTCTCCTTTATGTCTTGGCGTTGGAGCCCCTCCTTCGCCGGCTAAGGGACGAGACTGGCAGTCCGGTCCTGCGTGGAATTGAAGTCCCTGGCGGAGCTCGAGCCAGGGTTTCTGCGTACGCCGATGACGTAACGACCTTTGTGTCCTCCCGCAGGGACATAGAGGCGGTACACCAGGCGCTTGTACGGTACGAGAAGGTGACAGGGGCCAGAATCAACTGCGACAAGTCATCCGGCTTGCGGTTAGGTGCCTGGAAGGGAGTTTCCTCCCGGGGCCCTTCAGCTGGACGGACGGGCCGGTCAAGCTCCTCGGAGTTTGGTTCGGTCCGGACTTACAGCTGGAGAAAAACTGGTCAGAAGTACTGGCAAAGGTCGGCGCGTCGGTCAAGATTTGGCGTCGACGGGGTCTCTCCGTGAAGGGCTTGGCGGAGGTGTGTAACACATACCTCTTTCCCATGATCCTTTACCGGCTGTCAGTACTTCCCCTTTGTGACGATCATGAGAAGGCGCTCGAGCGTTTGCTATTCTCCTGTCTTTGGAGAGGACGCAAACACATGGTCGACAAAGGAGTCTGTTGCCTCCGTCCGTGTCAAGGGGGTCTGGGGATGCCACACTTGAGGAGCCACGTGCTCGCTTCAAGGTTGGCATTCCTCAGGCGCGCGTTAGAGGAAGATCGGATGCTTGCGGGGGTAGTGAGGGACATGTTCCCTTGCCTTACCATCACGCCCCCGACCCTATGGCTGACCGTCAGGCCTTGGGTGCGACCGAAATTCCTCCTCGAATGTCTGGCGGCTTTACAGGCCATTCCACGGTCCAGTGACCTTTCACAGCCTAGGAAAATCTTCTATCGGGGATTAGTGGAGGGTGCCGTGAAGGATAAGCTGTGGAGTAAGCTCGGCATGTCGAGAGTGGAGTACCGCTCTCATTGGTCTTGGGCGCCAGGTGCAGATTGGCTCAGCAACTCTGAGTTTTCTCTGACCTGGCGATTGGCTCGGAATGGTTTGTCTCTCAATGACAAGCGTTTCGCAATGGGCCTGGCGGATTTGCCAGATTGTGAACGTTGCAACCTTGGAATTAAGGAGACGTCTGCGCACGCCTTCTTCCATTGTTCGCGCGTTCGCCCGTTGTGGGCGCGTGTCGGCGAGTTGACTGCTCGTATCGCCGCCGCGGGAGCTCGTGCTCATTGATCGCGCATACGCTGTGGACAATGTGTTGCCCCCGTACTCTGGAGTGAAGCGGATGGTGTTTCTGACGCTGCTGGCTTCGGCTAGAATGGTGATATGGACGACGCGACTGGAGGAAGTCTTGCGGGGCGGTCGTCTTTCGGATCAGGATCTAATCCGATATTTTGAGCACCAGCTCAAAATGAAGATTAGAACTGAACGGAAACGGCTGCACCCGATAGACTTTTGCGAAAGGTGGATACATGCAGCGAGCCTGGTTCGTGTGACCGGGGCTAGCCTTGATTTTCTTTTTTAGATCTGCTAATCACATCGGGGGGGATTCCTTTGGAACCCTTCCCGTGGTTAAGGTAGATATTCTTTTGTGTACCTAGTTAATGTGAGTGTATGGGTTGTCCTAGCCTGTTCCCGGCTCCAATACTTTTGTTATGATCCAGTTCGAGATCCCCTTTGTCCATCGTTATTTTGTCCCGTTTTACTCTCGGCTGGGTCAGCCTTATATATTCCCCAGTCCAATTTATTTTAACCTGCTTCTCCTTTCCTCCCCTGTAGAAAGAGAGCTACTTGATTTTGCCTTTTAAGGCAGAATACAGTGGCCTCTTTAATTATGAGGGTGTGTTTGGGTCTTACTAACACTCTGTATATGATGTTCATTTGAAATTGTTTTTATGTTGGGGATTTTCTGTTTCTTCATACCCCTTCCCATCATGTCATTTCATGTATAAATTTTTAAATCTATTTTTGTATTATATTTGTAAATAAGTCTTAAATTTTTATGTACATTTTGGGGCGTTTTTTAGGTCCCTGGTATGGTTTTTGCGGCATTTTGGTGTACGATATGTATGAGTGTTGATGGACAAATTCTTATGGTGATTGAGAAAAATTGTAACGTATGTATGGGTCGTGAATCCGATTAGCTAGGTATAAGATAGAGTACTGAAGACCACCCCAAGTTTTGTACCCCCACCCATTTTTCGGCCTTGTGCCATAATTCTTTGTAATTAAAGAATAAATAAAACGAGCCATCTTCCTCCCCATAATTGCGTTCCGTGGTTTTTATGGGCAGGATCAAAGTGTAGTATCTGTTCCATAGTAGCTTTTACTAACACTGTGGTTTGACTGGCAATCAATTCCACTCGAGTTCATTGCTCGAGCAGCGTAAAAGTAGTGGCTATTTTATAGCTGCGAAACACCGGAAGCGATTGTCAGGTGTTCGGCTCTTAGGAGGCATGGCCGCGGAAAGGCCAGAAGTGATCGTTCCTCCCACCACGGACTCGGTGGGAGGGAAAGAGGGTGACTGGCAACTACCGCCACGGGAGTCACCCTCAGTTCCAGCAGCATCAGGATCCGGACCAGTACCGGCACCGGTAGCAGCTCCTGCTTCTCCCAAACCTTCGACCTCTGGTTGGACAGGAGGCAAGGTCCCACTGAAGGGAGAACAGTATTATGAGGATCAGAGGCAAAAATATGCCGAATATATTAAGGGCACGGAGCTGCTGTCGGTGCCCGACGAGTTGGCCGACATCGAGGCCAGAATTGTGACACTCATAACCAAGGATCTGAAGACCAAAAAGTACATAGGCATCAGCAGAGACAACCTCGAAGAAGCCATTAAGGCCCTAAACATCAGGGCTAAGGCGGTGGCAAGGCAGAGCAGCGCAAGCTGGGACGTCTTGCTGGGTACCGCCGACGAGGCAAAACGTTTGGCTGGAGTGGTTCTCGAAACCAAGACCCTCCAGATCCAAACGGAATACATGGGGATGTGCAAGCGCAAAATCACCTTGCATGGCGTCCCCATGGACATTTCTCAGAACCACATCGGCGCCTTCTTCGCTCAATACGGGAAGGTGGCTGAGGTGTCCGCGCTAAGTTCAAAAGCAGGCTTCCTGACCGGTGACATGGCCCTGCAGGTGACCTTGACGAAACAGCAAATCAAGGAAATACCCAACATTCTCACCTGCAGGAAGCGTGCTATCTTTGTGATAGTGGAGGGCAGGAAGCCTTGCTGTTGGGTCTGTGGGGCGGCGGAGCACGTCGCCAAGGCGTGTACGGCCAGGAATCCGGCCCCTAAGGCCCAACCAACCAAGAAGCCTGAAGGACCGGCTCCAGTAACTCCAGCATCACCAGCAGCAGCTACAGCAGCACCACCAACACCAAAGTCGGCGGCGAACAAGGAGGGAGAGTGGCAGGTGGTGAGCAGGAAAAAATCCAAAACGCCTTCACCCGTGAAGGTGCCATCACCTGCCAAAGCTCCAGCAAAATCAAAGGAGCTCACGTTGGAGAAAGCGCCTGCCAAGCGGGAGAAGAAGTCTCCCCAAAAATAGTGCAGGAGGAGGAAAGAATGGAGGAAAAAATGGAGACGCAGAGAGCAGCATCGTTAAAACGCGGCAGAGAGGAGGAGGAGGAGCGGCAAGAGATCGCCAAGAGTCGGCGGAGAGGAAGAAGCAGAGAAAGATCGGCAACAACACCAAAGTGTTCTTCTCTGCCAACATCGCCGGTGCGTACATCCTACGCCGAAAAAGCAAGGAGCCTTCCCTCGTCCCCGCAGAAAGCTTCCCAGTCCCCTACCTTTAAATTAACCCCCCTGAGACCACTTCTTTGCTTCCCCCACTCCCTCCCCTTCTCCTATGTCCACTCCCACTCGGGCAAAAAAGAAGAAAGCCCTGCCCCAGGGGGAAGCTCTACTAAAAGTGAGCGAGGATGTAGCCTCTGAGTGGTCATCTCAGAGGCGAAGACTTTTAAAACCTCTGCTGAGGCTGACCTCAGTGGAAGGCAAAGATGTAGAAGATCCCAGAAACTTTCCCCAGGCCCCAGGTGTCATCACCCTGGTAAGGAATACCGGTGGCAACCTGAGGGTCTGGGACCATATTCATGAAGCGAAAAGACATTTTGCAAACTTAAGATTGGTGCAGGAGAATACTCCGGCCCTAAAAAAAATGGCGAAGAATTGCTCGGGGAGGTTCCCTGTTTTACTCCACCCCAGTCTCTATAGGGTGGTAAAACTAACTTACCCCACGGACGTCGGCGGAATTGTCCTAGACGGACGGATTACGTCCGATGTAGGAACAGGGTCCCTAGGACAGTCCGTCGGGGTCCTATCTGCCAGAGATTTCCGGCCCGTATGCGAGTAGAGCCGTTTGTTGCATGTTTTTCTTTTTCTTTTTCAGAACTAAAGAATGTCTATTAAGATAGCCAGTATAAATGCGAAGGGCCTGAGGGATCGGGGTAAGGCGGCTCGCCTGCTTCGTGACCTCTTGTCCTTCGGCGTGGATGTGGCCGCGATCCAAGAGACTCACTTTGTTTGCGAAGTCGACTCGTGTGTGCTGTCTAACGACTTTGTCGTCTATTCAGCATATGGGAGCCGGCTGGCCAGAGGTGTTTCTTTGCTGGTCAAGCGTACCCTGGACGCGAGGGTGGACCTTGTCCATGTCGGTGCCGAGGGCCGGCTGATCGTGGCCGATATTGCAGTGAAAAGCAAGTCGTTCCGGCTGATTGTGGTTTATGCGCCCAATGTTCAAGGTGAGCGTGTCTCTTTCTTTCGGCTGTTGGAGCCCTTCATGGTGCATTCAACACGGCTAATCTTAGTTGGGGACTGGAATGCCGTCCTAACCCCCCAAATGGGATAGAGGAAGGGGCGCTAGCGGGTGGAGTGGTGATCGTAGCCTGGTTGATCTGATCGGCGAATTTGGTCTCGTCGATAGATACCGGGTCGATCATCCGGAAGGGAGCATGTGGACGTGGACGCGTAGTTGGCCTTCTACCCGGGTATCTGCGTACCTGGATAGGATGTTAGTGAGAGAAGCCGACATAGACTTCTTAGAATGTCCAACGTTCCACTGGTTAGGCTACTCGGACCACAAACTCGTTTGTGCCCGGGTGGCGTTAGAATTTAGGCCTAGGTTGGCTGGTTATTGGAAGTTCAATCAGTCCTTACTGGACAGGCGGGACTTTCGTGACCAGCTGACAAGACTAGTGCAGAGGGCGTTAATTGGGCGAGTCATTGGGAGTAAGTGGTGGGTTAACCTTAAGGACTCCATTAGGTCTTTCGCCACCAAATATAGCCAGCGGCTCAACCTAGATAAGGCTGCGGAGGCAAAGACACTTAGTGCTAATTTCGCCCGGGCGGAGGCTGGTGGGGATCCCCTAGAAATAGCCTTAGCCAGGGAGGCCCTGGAGCGCTCGACTAGCGGGCGCTACATGGGTCAGGTAATTAGGGCTAAGTTAAGCAAGATGTCTTCCGAAGCTGTGAACATGGGCGCGGAACTGCGCAAGGAAGAAATTCGCCATGCCGGCGACCGGTACATTCGAGAGGTACGCGACCCGGAGGGACATCTCCTTAGGTCCACCGACGACATGTGCGAGGCGTTCCGGCAGCATTTCGAGCACCGATTTACCAAGGAGCCTGGTCTCCGTGACGAGGAGTTTCGCAGCTATTTGGCTGACTTTCCCCGGCTTTTGCCGGCTGAAGCGGCTAGCTGCGAAGGGGAGATTACGGAGGACGAAATCTACGTGGCTTTGAAGAAGGTCGGCAGTGGCAAGTCGCCAGGTTTGGATGGTTTGCCCTATGAATTGTACTTGAGGATGTCGCACCTTTTTGTCCCGCTCTTGGCTGTCGTGTTCAACCACTGGTTTCGGCAGGGGTCCATCCCCGGTCGGATCACCAGGGGCGTGATCACGCTGTTGAGAAAAGGCAAGAAGGTTGGGAGGGAACTAGATGACTACAGGCCCATAACTCTGCTAAACACAGAGTTAAAGATTTTGGCCAAGATCCTGACGAATCGCTTGCAGCTAGTTGCCGAGTCTCTGTTGGAACCGGATCAGACTTGTTCTGTGAAGGGGAGAACAATTCAGAGCAACCTGCACTTGATTCGCACGATCATAGAGGGTGTAGAAGACGACGATGAGGCCGCGCTGATCAATTTAGATCAGTCCAAGGCATTTGATAGGATTGACCATGGCTACCTGGCTGCTGTCCTGCAGGCCGCCGGATTCAAACCCGACTTCAGCCGCTGGATTAGCCTTCTGTATCGCTCCCCCAAGGCTGTGGTACAGGTGAACGGGAAGCTTGTCGGGCGCTTTCGCGCTGTCTAGGTCGGTCCGACAGGGTTGTCCACTGTCTTCTCTCCTTTATGTCCTGTGTTTGGAGCCCCTCCTTCGCAGGCTAAGGGACGAGACGGGCAGTCCGGTCCTGCGTGGAATTGAAGTCCCTGGCGGAGCTCGAGCCAGGGTTTCTGCGTACGCCGATGACGTAACGACCTTTGTGTCCTCCCGCAGGGACATAGAGGCGGTACACCAGGCGCTTGTACGGTACGAGAAGGTGACAGGGGCCAGAATCAACTGCGACAAGTCATCCGGCTTGCGGTTAGGTGCCTGGAAGGGAGTTTCCCTCCCGGGGCCCTTCAGCTGGACGGACGGGCCGGTCAAGCTCCTCGGAGTTTGGTTCGGTCCGGACTTACAGCTGGAGAAAAACTGGTCAGAAGTACTGGCAAAGGTCGGCGCGTCGGTCAAGATTTGGCGTCGACGGGGTCTCTCCGTGAAGGGCTTGGCGGAGGTGTGTAACACATACCTCTTTCCCATGATCCTTTACCGGCTGTCAGTACTTCCCCTTTGTGACGATCATGAGAAGGCGCTCGAGCGTTTGCTATTCTCCTGTCTTTGGAGAGGACGCAAACACATGGTCGACAAAGGAGTCTGTTGCCTCCGTCCGTGTCAAGGGGGGTCTGGGGATGCCACACTTGAGGAGCCACGTGCTCGCTTCAAGGTTGGCATTCCTCAGGCGCGCGTTGGAGGAGGATCGGTTGCTTGCGGGGGTGGTGAGGGACATGTTCCCTTGCCTTACCATCACGCCCCCGACCCTATGGCTGACCGTCAGGCCTTGGGTGCGACCGAAATTCCTCCTCGAATGTCTGGCGGCTTTACAGGCCATTCCACGGTCCAGTGACCTTTCACAGCCTAGGAAAATCTTCTATCGGGGATTAGTGGAGGGTGCCGTGAAGGATAAGCTGTGGAGTAAGCTCGGCATGTCGAGAGTGGAGTACCGCTCTCATTGGTCTTGGGCGCCAGGTGCAGATTGGCTCAGCAACTCTGAGTTTTCTCTGACCTGGCGATTGGCTCGGAATGGTTTGTCTCTCAATGACAAGCGTTTCGCAATGGGCCTGGCGGATTTGCCAGATTGTGAACGTTGCAACCTTGGAATTAAGGAGACGTCTGCGCACGCCTTCTTCCATTGTTCGCGCGTTCGCCCGTTGTGGGCGCGTGTCGGCGAGTTGACTGCTCGTATCGCGCCGCGGGAGCTCGTGCTCATTGATCGCGCATACGCTGTGGACAATGTGTTGCCCCCGTACTCTGGAGTGAAGCGGATGGTGTTTCTGACGCTGCTGGCTTCGGCTAGAATGGTGATATGGACGACGCGACTGGAGGAAGTCTTGCGGGGCGGTCGTCTTTCGGATCAGGATCTAATCCGATATTTTGAGCACCAGCTCAAAATGAAGATTAGAACTGAACGGAAACGGCTGCACCCGATAGACTTTTGCGAAAGGTGGATACATGCAGCGAGCCTGGTTCGTGTGACCGGGGCTAGCCTTGATTTTCTTTTTTAGATCTGCTAATCACATCGGGGGGGATTCCTTTGGAACCCTTCCCGTGGTTAAGGTAGATATTCTTTTGTGTACCTAGTTAATGTGAGTGTATGGGTTGTCCTAGCCTGTTCCCGGCTCCAATACTTTTGTTATGATCCAGTTCGAGATCCCCTTTGTCCATCGTTATTTTGTCCCGTTTTACTCTCGGCTGGGTCAGCCTTATATATTCCCCAGTCCAATTTATTTTAACCTGCTTCTCCCTTTCCCTGTAGAAAGAGAGCTACTTGATTTTGCCTTTTAAGGCAGAATACAGTGGCCTCTTTAATTATGAGGGTGTGTTTGGGTCTTACTAACACTCTGTATATGATGTTCATTTGAAATTGTTTTTATGTTGGGGATTTTCTGTTTCTTCATACCCCTTCCCATCATGTCATTTCATGTATAAATTTTTAAATCTATTTTTGTATTATATTTGTAAATAAGTCTTAAATTTTTATGTACATTTTGGGGCGTTTTTTAGGTCCCTGGTATGGTTTTTGCGGCATTTTGGTGTACGATATGTATGAGTGTTGATGGACAAATTCTTATGGTGATTGAGAAAAATTGTAACGTATGTATGGGTCGTGAATCCGATTAGCTAGGTATAAGATAGAGTACTGAAGACCACCCCAAGTTTTGTACCCCCACCCATTTTTCGGCCTTGTGCCATAATTCTTTGTAATTAAAGAATAAATAAAACGAGCCTCATCTTCCTCCCCATAATTGCGTTCCGTGGTTTTTATGGGCAGGATCAAAGTGTAGTATCTGTTCCATAGTAGCTTTTACTAACACTGTGGTTTGACTGGCAATCAATTCCACTCGAGTTCATTGCTCGAGCAGCGTAAAAGTAGTGGCTATTTTATAGCTGCGAAACACCGGAAGCGATTGTCAGGTGTTCGGCCTCTTAGGAGGCATGGCCGCGGAAAGGCCAGAAGTGATCGTTCCTCCCACCACGGACTCGGTGGGAGGGAAAGAGGGTGACTGGCAACTACCGCCACGGGAGTCACCCTCAGTTCCAGCAGCATCAGGATCCGGACCAGTACCGGCACCGGTAGCAGCTCCTGCTTCTCCCAAACCTTCGACCTCTGGTTGGACAGGAGGCAAGGTCCCACTGAAGGGAGAACAGTATTATGAGGATCAGAGGCAAAAATATGCCGAATATATTAAGGGCACGGAGCTGCTGTCGGTGCCCGACGAGTTGGCCGACATCGAGGCCAGAATTGTGACGCTCATAACCAAGGATCTGAAGACCAAAAAGTACATAGGCATCAGCAGAGACAACCTCGAAGAAGCCATTAAGGCCCTAAACATCAGGGCTAAGGCGGTGGCAAGGCAGAGCAGCGCAAGCTGGGACGTCTTGCTGGGTACCGCCGACGAGGCAAAACGTTTGGCTGGAGTGGTTCTCGAAACCAAGACCCTCCAGATCCAAACGGAATACATGGGGATGTGCAAGCGCAAAATCACCTTGCATGGCGTCCCCATGGACATTTCTCAGAACCACATCGGCGCCTTCTTCGCTCAATACGGGAAGGTGGCTGAGGTGTCCGCGCTAAGTTCAAAAGCAGGCTTCCTGACCGGTGACATGGCCCTGCAGGTGACCTTGACGAAACAGCAAATCAAGGAAATACCCAACATTCTCACCTGCAGGAAGCGTGCTATCTTTGTGATAGTGGAGGGCAGGAAGCCTTGCTGTTGGGTCTGTGGGGCGGCGGAGCACGTCGCCAAGGCGTGTACGGCCAGGAATCCGGCCCCTAAGGCCCAACCAACCAAGAAGCCTGAAGGACCGGCTCCAGTAACTCCAGCATCACCAGCAGCAGCTACAGCAGCACCACCAACACCAAAGTCGGCGGCGAACAAGGAGGGAGAGTGGCAGGTGGTGAGCAGGAAAAAATCCAAAACGCCTTCACCCGTGAAGGTGCCATCACCTGCCAAAGCTCCAGCAAAATCAAAGGAGCTCACGTTGGAGAAAGCGCCTGCCAAGCGGGAGAAGAAGTCTCCCCCAAAAATAGTGCAGGAGGAGGAAAGAATGGAGGAAAAAAATGGAGACGCAGAGAGCAGCATCGTTAAAACGCGGCAGAGAGGAGGAGGAGGAGCGGCAAGAGATCGCCAAGAGTCGGCGGAGAGGAAGAAGCAGAGAAAGATCGGCAACAACACCAAAGTGTTCTTCTCTGCCAACATCGCCGGTGCGTACATCCTACGCCGAAAAAGCAAGGAGCCTTCCCTCGTCCCCGCAGAAAGCTTCCCAGTCCCCTACCTTTAAATTAACCCCCCTGAGACCAGCTTCTTTAACCCCCACTCCCTCCCCTTCTCCTATGTCCACTCCCACTCGGGCAAAAAGAAGAAAGCCCTGCCCCAGGGGGAAGCTCTACTAAAAGTGAGCGAGGATGTAGCCTCTGAGTGGTCATCTCAGAGGCGAAGACTTTTAAAACCTCTGCTGAGGCTGACCTCAGTGGAAGGCAAAGATGTAGAAGATCCCAGAAACTTTCCCCAGGCCCCAGGTGTCATCACCCTGGTAAGGAATACCGGTGGCAACCTGAGGGTCTGGGACCATATTCATGAAGCGAAAAGACATTTTGCAAACTTAAGATTGGTGCAGGAGAATACTCCGGCCCTAAAAAAAATGGCGAAGAATTGCTCGGGGAGGTTCCCTGTTTTACTCCACCCCAGTCTCTATAGGGTGGTAAAACTAACTTACCCCACGGACGTCGGCGGAATTGTCCTAGACGGACGGATTACGTCCGATGTAGGAACAGGGTCCCTAGGACAGTCCGTCGGGGTCCTATCTGCCAGAGATTTCCGGCCCGTATGCGAGTAGAGCCGTTTGTTGCATGTTTTTCTTTTTTCTTTTTCAGAACTAAAGAATGTCTATTAAGATAGCCAGTATAAATGCGAAGGGCCTGAGGGATCGGGGTAAGGCGGCTCGCCTGCTTCGTGACCTCTTGTCCTTCGGCGTGGATGGTGGCCGCGATCCAAGAGACTCACTTTGTTTGCGAAGTCGACTCGTGTGTGCTGTCTAACGACTTTGTCGTCTATTCAGCATATGGGAGCCGGCTGGCCAGAGGTGTTTCTTTGCTGGTCAAGCGTACCCTGGACGCGAGGGTGGACCTTGTCCATGTCGGTGCCGAGGGCCGGCTGATCGTGGCCGATATTGCAGTGAAAAGCAAGTCGTTCCGGCTGATTGTGGTTTATGCGCCCAATGTTCAAGGTGAGCGTGTCTCTTTCTTTCGGCTGTTGGAGCCCTTCATGGTGCATTCAACACGGCTAATCTTAGTTGGGGACTGGAATGCCGTCCTAACCCCCAAATGGGATAGAGGAAGGGGCGCTAGCGGGTGGAGTGGTGATCGTAGCCTGGTTGATCTGATCGGCGATTTTGGTCTCGTCGATAGATACCGGGTCGATCATCCGGATGGGAGCATGTGGACGTGGACGCATAGTTGGCCTTCTACCCGGGTATCTGCGTACCTGGATAGGATGTTAGTGAGAGAAGCCGACATAGACTTCTTAGAATGTCCAACGTTCCACTGGTTAGGCTACTCGGACCACAAACTCGTTTGTGCCCGGGTGGCGTTAGAATTTAGGCCTAGGTTGGCTGGTTATTGGAAGTTCAATCAGTCCTTACTGGACAGGCGGGACTTTCGTGACCAGCTGACAAGACTAGTGCAGAGGGCGTTAATTGGGCGAGTCATTGGGAGTAAGTGGTGGGTTAACCTTAAGGACTCCATTAGGTCTTTCGCCACCAAATATAGCCAGCGGCTCAACCTAGATAAGGCTGCGGAGGCAAAGACACTTAGTGCTAATTTCGCCCGGGCGGAGGCTGGTGGGGATCCCCTAGAAATAGCCTTAGCCAGGGAGGCCCTGGAGCGCCTGACTAGCGGGCGCTACATGGGTCAGGTAATTAGGGCTAAGTTAAGCAAGATGTCTTCCGAAGCTGTGAACATGGGCGCGGAACTGCGCAAGGAAGAAATTCGCCATGCCGGCGACCGGTACATTCGAGAGGTACGCGACCCGGAGGGACATCTCCTTAGGTCCACCGACGACATGTGCGAGGCGTTCCGGCAGCATTTCGAGCACCGATTTACCAAGGAGCCTGGTCTCCGTGACGAGGAGTTTCGCAGCTATTTGGCTGACTTTCCCTCGGCTTTTGCCGGCTGAAGCGGCTAGCTGCGAAGGGGAGATTACGGAGGACGAAATCTACGTGGCTTTGAAGAAGGTCGGCAGTGGCAAGTCGCCAGGTTTGGATGGTTTGCCCTATGAATTGTACTTGAGGATGTCGCACCTTTTTGTCCCGCTCTTGGCTGTCGTGTTCAACCACTGGTTTCGGCAGGGGTCCATCCCCGGTCGGATCACCAGGGGCGTGATCACGCTGTTGAGAAAAGGCAAGAAGGTTGGGAGGGAACTAGATGACTACAGGCCCATAACTCTGCTAAACACAGAGTTAAAGATTTTGGCCAAGATCCTGACGAATCGCTTGCAGCTAGTTGCCGAGTCTCTGTTGGAACCGGATCAGACTTGTTCTGTGAAGGGGAGAACAATTCAGAGCAACCTGCACTTGATTCGCACGATCATAGAGGGTGTAGAAGACGACGATGAGGCCGCGCTGATCAATTTAGATCAGTCCAAGGCATTTGATAGGATTGACCATGGCTACCTGGCTGCTGTCCTGCAGGCCGCCGGATTCAAACCCGACTTCAGCCGCTGGATTAGCCTTCTGTATCGCTCCCCCAAGGCTGTGGTACAGGTGAACGGGAAGCTGTCGGGCGCTTTCGCGCTGTCTAGGTCGGTCCGACAGGGTTGTCCACTGTCTTCTCTCCTTTATGTCTTGGCGTTGGAGCCCCTCCTTCGCCGGCTGAGGGACGAGACGGGCAGTCCGGTCCTGCGTGGAATTGAAGTCCCTGGCGGAGCTCGAGCCAGGGTTTCTGCGTACGCCGATGACGTAACGACCTTTGTGTCCTCCCGCAGGGACATAGAGGCGGTACACCAGGCGCTTGTACGGTACGAGAAGGTGACAGGGGCCAGAATTAACTGCGACAAGTCATCCGGCTTGCGGTTAGGTGCCTGGAAGGGAGTTTCCCTCCCTGGGGCCCTTCAGCTGGACGGACGGGCCGGTCAAGCTCCTCGGAGTTTGGTTCGGTCCGGACTTACAGCTGGAGAAAAACTGGTCAGAAGTACTGGCAAAGGTCGGCGCGTCGGTCAAGATTTGGCGTCGACGGGGTCTCTCCGTGAAGGGCTTGGCGGAGGTGTGTAACACATACCTCTTTCCCATGATCCTTTACCGGCTGTCAGTACTTCCCCTTTGTGACGATCATGAGAAGGCGCTCGAGCGTTTGCTATTCTCCTGTCTGTGGAGAGGACGCAAACACATGGTCGACAAAGGAGTCTGTTGCCTCCGTCCGTGTCAAGGGGTCTGGGGATGCCACACTTGAGGAGCCACGTGCTCGCTTCAAGGTTGGCATTCCTCAGGCGCGCGTTGGAGGAAGATCGGTTGCTTGCGGGGGTAGTGAGGGACATGTTCCCTTGCCTTACCATCACGCCCCCGACCCTATGGCTGACCGTCAGGCCTTGGGTGCGACCGAAATTCCTGCTCGAATGTCTGGCGGCTTTACAGGCCATTCCACGGTCCAGTGACCTTTCACAGCCTAGGAAAATCTTCTATCGGGGATTAGTGGAGGGTGCCGTGAAGGATAAGCTGTGGAGTAAGCTCGGCATGTCGAGAGTGGAGTACCGCTCTCATTGGTCTTGGGCGCCAGGTGCGGATTGGCTCAGCAACTCTGAGTTTTCTCTGACCTGGCGATTGGCTCGGAATGGTTTGTCGCTCAATGACAAGCGTTTCGCAATGGGCCTGGCGGATTTGCCAGATTGTGAACGTTGCAACCTTGGAATTAAGGAGACGTCTGCGCACGCCTTCTTCCATTGTTCGCGCGTTCGCCCGTTGTGGGCGCGTGTCGGCGAGTTGACTGCTCGTATCGCGCCGCGGGAGCTTGTGCTCATTGATCGCGCATACGCTGTGGACAATGTGTCGCCCCCGTACTCTGGAGTGAAGCGGATGGTGTTTCTGTCGCTACTGGCCACGGCTAGAATGGTGATTTGGATGACGCGTCTGGAGGAAGTCTTGCGGGGAGGCCGTCTTTCGGATCAGGATCTAATCCGATATTTTGAGCACCAGCTCAAAATGAAGATTAGAACTGAACGGAAACGGCTGCACCCGACAGACTTTAGCAAAAGGTGGATATATGCAGCGAGCCTGGTTCGAGTGACCGGGGCTAGTCTTGATTTTCTTTTTTAGATCTGCTTGCTCGCATCGGGGTGGATTCCTCTGGAACCCCTCCCGTGGTTAAGGTAAAGTATTCTTTTGTATACCTAGTTAATGTGAGTGATAGTGTTAGTCCCGGCCTGTTCCCGGCTCCCTTGCTTTTGTTATGATCCAGTTCGAGATCCCCATTGTCCAGAGTTCTTTTTTGTCCCGTTTCATTCTCGGCTGGGTCAGCCTTATATACTCTCCAGTCCATTTTATTTTTGTACCCTGCTTCTCCATTCCCCTTAGAAAGAGAGCGGCTTGATTTTGTCTCTACAGGCAGAATACAGTGGCCTCTTTAATTATGTGGGTGTGTTTGGGCCTTACTAACATAATGTATAAATATTCATTTGAAATTGTTTTTGTTTTGGGGATTTTTTGTTTCTTCATACCCCCGTCCCATCATATCATTTCATGTACAAATTTTTAAAGTTATTTTTGTATTATATTTGTATATAGTAATAAAATTTTTATGTACATTTGGGGCGTTTTTAGGTCCCCGGTATGTTTTGCGGTATTTTGGTGCTTGATAAGTATGAGTGGTGATGGACAAATTCTTATGGTGAATGAGAATCATTGTAACGTATGTATGGGTCGTGAATCTGATTAGCTAGGTATAGGATAGAGTAGCTGAAGACCACCCCAAGTTTTGTTCCCCCTCCCAGTTTTTGGCCTTGAGCCACAATTTGTATTTATACAAATAAATAAAACGAGCCATCTTCCTCCCCATAATTGCGTTCCGTGGTTTTTATGGGCAGGATCAAAGTGTAGTATCTGTTCCATAGTAGCTTATACTATATCTGTGGTTTCGGGATTTCTGCGTCTCCACCCAAGTTTATTGCTTGTGGCAGAGTGAAAAGTAGCGACCTTAACCGGTCGTGAAACACCGGAGGACAGTTGTCCAGTTTTTCCTTTTTCAGGCCTCTTAGGAGGCAATGGCCTTAGATAGGCCGGAAGAAGTCGTTCCTCCCACCATGGCGTCGGTGGGAGGTAAGGAGGTGACTGG
>JBBBDQ010007468.1:0-15576 GCA_037127315.1 Ascarosepion bandense | reverse complement strand
TACTATCGGCCATTTTGAAATTTTAAACTCAGCTCAGTTGTTTTTTTTTGTTTTTTTTCCAAACTATTTAAAAGTATGGGAGGGGTGGGAGAAAGCGGGAGCAAAATGGAAAAAAAAATTCACAAAGTAAACTTTTAAGGACAAGATAACGGTTTTACCACAAGAATAAGCCCCGAAGGATTTAAGAAAATAATAACAAATCAGCCAATGACGGCAAGCAAAAATTACAAAAACTGGTAAATTAAAAACTAGCCTTTAACGGCCACAAATAAACTTCAAGAAAAAATTGCCTTAAAAGGCAAGAAACAGCCTCGTGAGAGGTTTAATAAACTATCAGTTAAACAAATTTATACAATAAACTAAACAAATTACAATTACACAAGGGAAAAAAATAAAACAAACAGAAAAACCAAGGGTAGCCTAAACGGCTACTCCCGACAAGGAAAATAGGGGGAGGGGCTAAAATTAAATTTAAGCGGTTAAACTACACTTTACAAAAAGAATTAACAAAAAAAGACAACGATTAAACTTTACAAATGTACAATTAAATTAAATGCAAAAAAAAATACAAAAACAAACAAACAAAAAGAAAGCGAAAAGTCTCCTAACGGCGACTTCCGCAAAAGAAAAACTGGGGAGGGGCTGAAAAAAAAGAAAAGTTACTGTGGAAGAAAAATAAAAATCAGCTAATTTTTCAGATTCTTGGTCAAAATGGACAGTTACTATTAAAAAAATATAAATATGGCCCTTAAGGCCAAACCGATACTGAAAAAAACGAAAAAGAAACAAAAAATAAATTCAAAACGGCCGACCTAAATAAAAACAAATATGGCCGCCAAAAATACGAAAATAAACAACAAAAAAGCTAGAAGAATAAAAAGAAAAGATCAAAATAAATAAACGAAAAAGAAAATAAAGAAAATAAAAATAAACTTATCTATACAAAAAGGTCCTTTCTTTTTAAAATGAAGTAATTTCAAATAAGTGATTAAAGTTTGTGTTTTTTTTTGATTCCAACAAAAGTCAGACACTCGCCAAACCAAGGTCAGGTAAGTCGGAAATGAACACGCAAGTCAAAAAAGAACTGCTATGAACTCGTATTTATTTTCGTACGAATACAAAAAATGTGGCACAAGGCCGAAATTGGGGATGGGGAAGGCTGGTCATCATCTGTCCTAGTTTAACTTAGCTATTCACTCTCGTCGACCCTGACACACTTACAATAACCCGGACACCATAATACCACATTTTTACTTACCATTCTTACCACGATCACCATAATACCTCTGCTGCTCTATGTTGTCCTACTTAACTCCCATATTTACAATGTTCAGTGGAGGGCATGGGCAGAAAATAACAACATTAAAATATCCCCAATGGTTTTATACAATGAATAAATAATATATACAAAAAACTAAATAAAATCGTATTAGTAATAAAAGCCCCCCACTACTCTAATATTGTGACAGCAAAATCACTTCTCCGGACGAAAAATAATGCGTGGCTTAAAGAATATAATGACTACATTTATCCAATCAGCAGTTACTCACACAATCACTCACACATTTAAACACCATAACAAAAAACGAAAAGCACTCTTGAAAAATAACGAAAGTCGCCACGCATCCACCGGAGAACTAACATTGTTGAACACCTAAAGTGGGAAGGGATGGGGGATTAAAACTAAAGGAAAACTGGGGACAAAAAGAAAAAGGGGCCAATGAGCAATCATAACCTAGCTAAGTTAACATTAAATTAGAAACAGAAAATCAAAATTTACCTATTCTAACCTAACACGGAAGGGGTGCACATGTTCTGCCCAGCACACCCAATATCCTGATGCCTAACCAGCATCAAACAACCACTCCAGGTCAGCACCTTTCACTCGACAGAATCGCGCAAGACTCACCCACCTTTTGCCAAATTCAGATGGAGTGAGTCGTTTCCTTTCCGTCCTGATCTTGACTTTAAGCTGATGCTTAAAGAACAAGATCAGTTGGGAAGAGGTAAACTTCTCATCACCATAGAATTCCTTCTGTCGCGTCGTCCAAATCACGATTCGCATAACACCTAGTAAGCAAAAGAGCACATAGTGCTCAGCCCTAGATAACGGAGGCACGACATTGCTACAAACAGAACTAGCCTCAAGGACAAAGAACTTTCCACGAAGGATACGAACCATGAGATCTTCAAGAAACTTACACAACGGAGCAACAACACTGCAGTGGAAGAAGGCATGTTCGACGGTTTCCGTCGACAGCCCACAACGCACGCAGGTTGATTTTGGTGTTAGGCCCGCTGCATGAAGCCTCTTGCCTACCCAGAGGGCCTTCCGGATCATCAGCCAGGTGAGTGATGCCTCATCGTTAGTGAGACATTTCAACCCAGGCGCCCAAGGCCATATGGAGCGAGCCTCCTGCTTCGTAAGCCCGAGCTCGCCAATTAGTTCATCTTGAACGGCCCCCCTAACTAACACCCGATATAATGCCCTAAGAGACAACGCTTGGGCGTTGGAGAGGCCATCCGTAGCCCGTAAGAGAAACTGGAGAGCCAAACGACATTCTTTATAGAAGGAGCATTCGCCACGAGGAGTACGGCCGGCCTCCTCCTCCGACAAATGCACACTTCTCAAGGATGGAAAGTTTTTATGGACGTCCTCTTGAACGAGGCCGCTGTTCTCATCCGCTAGCATACACATTCGATCCAGGAATCTAATGCGAAGCGTGTGTTGACGGATCTCAACGCTAGGCATGCCCAGACCGCCCTCAGAAGGATGAAGGTGACAGATCTCGCGACGCACCTTGGGAGACTTGCCTTCTCCCCAAAGGAAGGAGAACAAGAGCTGTATTAGTCCCAAACGAATGGCACACGGGAGAGGAAGTACGGAAAGTCGGTAAAGGAGAATCGGGTAGATGTGCGAGGCACATACTTCCGCCCTCCCCTTTAAGGAAAGATTCCTCCGAGTCCACAGACGAACTGCGCCCTCGGCCTTCTCTCGAACCTCCGACCAATTCATTTCCAACTGGAGATCAGGACCGAAAAAGACGCCGAGAATCTTGATCGGCCCGTCCGTCCAGAGGAAAGGTCCGGGAAGAGAAACTCCCTTCCACGCACCCAATCGCAAGCCAACAGACTTATCGCGATTGATCTTGGCCCCTGTCACCGTCTCATAGCATCTGATTTCTTTGCTGACTTCGTCAATCTCGGCTTTGCTCGACACAAAAACCGAAACGTCGTCAGCATAGGCGGAGTACCTGGCCGAGGTGGTAGCACCAGGCACGGAGATTCCGCGAAGGACCGGATTCGCCTGTAACTTGCGAAGGAAAGGTTCCAACGCAAGAACGTACAGCAAGGGCGAAAGTGGACAACCTTGACGAATGGAGCGAGATAATGTGAAGGGCTTCGATCTTACCCCATTCACTTCCACCAGCGCACCGGGGGACTCATACAGCAGTCGGATCCAGGAGCGAAAGTACGGCCCGAAACCGGCGGCGGAAAGGACAGATTCCAAGAAGCGATGGTCAACCCTATCGAATGCCTTGGACTGATCCAAATTGATCAGCGCGGCTTCGGTGTCGGTTTTCTCGATGATCAGGCGTACCAAATGAAGGTTGTCCTGAATAGTCCTGCCCTTCACAGCACAAGTCTGCTCGGGGCCAATCAGACTAGAGAGGACAGCCTGCAAACGGCCGGCCAAGATCCTGGCAAAAATCTTTAAGTCAGTATTTAACATCGTTAAAGGCCGATAATTATCTATGCCACCCCCACCGCTCTTGCTCTTGCGAAGCAACTTGATTACACCCCTGGTGAAGCGTCGAGGTATAGACCCCTGCTTCATCCAGTTGTTATAAACAAGAGCCAGCAGAGGAACAAGAACGGACGACTGCCTCAAGTACAGTTCGTAGGGAAGACCATCCAATCCTGGAGTTTTGTCCCGGCCAACCAATTTCAGCGCATCCCAGATTTCCGACTCTGTTATGGGCCCCTCGCACCTAGCCGCTTCAGCCGCCGAGAGGCGGGGAAAGTCAGCCAAATAGGTGTCGAACTGAGTAGAGCTCAGACCGGGCTCCCTGGTGAAAAGATCCTGGAAGTAATCCCGAAAAGCTCCACATATACCCACGTCTGTAGTCACGGTACGACCATCCGGCAATGTGATGTCCTTGATATGCCGATTGGCTGCTTGCCTAGCTTCCTCTGCACGCAATTCTGCGGCCATATTCGTTGCCTCAGAAGACATTCTTTTTAACCTAGCCCTAACTACCAGAGCTTGATCCTTCTTGATAAGCAAGGAGGCCAGCTCGGCCCTAGCTAAGGCTACGTCCCCACTATTACGGGATTTAACTGCCCGATCAACTTTTTCTCTAACGTCGTTTGCGCCGCTAAATTAGCTAAGTTGAGCCGACGGCTATAGTCGGCAGCAAACGACCTAATTTTGGATTTAAGTGTGTCCCACCACTTATTCCCAACCACAGCCCCCGTCAGTTCCCGCTTTAGTGTTAGTAAAAGCTGGTGCTGGAAATCTCGGCTATCAAATAATGACGCGTTCAATTTCCAGTAGCCAGCCAACTTAACCTTAGGCTTATCTAAGTTTACACGAACCCGGACGAGCCTATGATCCGTGTAAACTATCGAATGGAAACTTGGACAACCTAAGAGCCCTACGTCGACTCTCCTAACTAGGACTCGGTCGAGGTAGCTTGCGCGTACCTTCGAATCCGAGCTGCCCCTATTAGTCCAAGTCCACACTACCTCCCGGGGGTGTTCATTTCGGTATTTATCGACAAGATCATTCCTGTCGAGAAATTCCCGAAATGGTTTCACATCCGGGTTGTTAGTACCCGATCTTTCTCCTATCCGATCTTTCTCAGGGTCAAGGACGGCATTCCAATCCCCCGCTAAAATTACCCGCCTCGATGTTCCAAAGAACGACTCGAGCTGCCGAAACAAAGCAGGACGCTCCCTATGGACATTGGGCGCATAAACCCCAATGAGCCGAAAAGACTTCTCCTTTATGGTAATATCCAGCACACAAATCCTGCCCGCTGGATCCGCGAAGACAAGCGTACACGCCGCACCCAATGACTTGCTCACTAGCCAAGAAACTCCTCTAGAACGACCATCAAAACATGCTGAATAGAGATCGTAATCCCTAGACAGAATGCCCTCATAGTCGCCAGCTAAAAACCGGGTTTCCTGTAGACAACAAACATCAACCCCGAGGCGCTGGAGATCATGAGTGAGTCTCACCCTCCGAGACTAGACCTCAGCCCCCGGGCATTCATACTTGCTAACCATAAAGCCATTGTGAAGCATAATTAGAGTTGGGGTCCTGGACAGAACATGGACGGGGAAAGGATGCCGACAGCCTCTCCCATAGATCCTTTGCCCATCTCTTTGTCAATAGAGCCGTCACGGGAGAGGCCACCAACATCCCAGGGGAATGTTAGTTTTAAAGCTCTGTACAGGGAGGGGTGAACCAAAATTGGGACCCGTCCTACACAGAATTCTTTGGCTTTCTCCAAGACTTCCCCTTCCTTGCAGACGATCGGTGGAGACATTTTTATATTTTTTTCTGCTTCCAACAGCATGTCCCACACTTTGGCTGTCCCAGTCCCAGATCGAACCACTGTAAGCAGGCGTTGCGCCTCTGGGAAGTTGGTGGGAATTTCAATGTCTTTCTCCTTTTGCATTTCTTCATTGCAAGGAGAATTTTCTTTACTTATTCTGTTACTTAAAGTTCTTGGCTCTTTCTTCTTGGGCATGGGAAATTTTGCACACATCCTTGCCCAATAAATGAGGCGCTTTGGTTGATTTTTCCTCGCCTCTCTGTCTTCCCCTACAAAGGTGGGACTCCTATGCCTCTTCGCCAGCGGAGGTAATTTTTTCTTGGGGGAAGGACTGGGAGATGGTTGGGAGGGGATACGGAAAGGGCTGGGTTCCCTACTAAGAGGGGTGGTTTTTCTAGGCGAGGGCTGAGCTGACTTGACTTTTCTTTTCGATTTTCTTTTTATCGGGAGAGGATGGGGCAGAGGCCGATGGGCAGGGTGGACGATGTGCCAGCTGTTTTTGGTCCTCTGAGGGACGAAATGGGCACTTCTCCAGCATATGCTTTAGCTGTTTTATTTTTTGGAATTTTTCATACCCTGGGTCGTAAGCCCTCCTGGTCTTCCAATTTAGGGGCCGACCAGGCGAGGCATCGCCCTTTTTGCTGGTGGAGGGAGTGGGGCTGTTTGTGCCTATGGTCTTAGGAGTTTCCGGGGACCGAGGTTCCGCAGCTTGGCGCTTCCCCTGGCCCTACCAACAGCCAGCCACTCCCCCTTTTCCTTCTCCATGGCTGCACTAGCAGTTGGCGAAGGTTTTCCGGGGTGAGGGAACTTTTTTATTCCCAACCGGGGGAACTAGCTCACCGGTCCTGGATGTTGGCATGCCCACTACAGGCGAGACAGATGTAACAGAAGCGGCCAAGAGGGGGATTTTGGTCTTTTGGAGCCTGGCTTCCAGAAGGCCTTCTTCTCTGGGCAGGAGGAGGGGAGGGAAATTGACCAGTCTCCCCACACCTCCAACATTTTTGGCTTGCGGCCAGCCTGCGATTACCGGCAAGCTCAGGCCCCCTACGTCAAGACAGTTGGGGATGGTCTGGAAGGCGTGGCAGTCGATCATTAAAAAGACCATCCCCCGGTCCAGGTCCTCGCAGGAGGCATCTAAAATTTCGCCGAACTGCGAAAAGTACGCAGCAAGATGCTCTGATGACCTGAGGAGGAACCTCATATACTGCTACCCTGGTCCTTCTTTTGCCTTCGTACTCTGTGCGGAAGATGTAATCCTCATCCGTTATTAGGTCTTCTCTGGCTATTTTCAGGCAATCCTCTGGTGTGGGTAGCAGCACGTCCCATGAAAGCCCGCACCTTTCACTATCCTTAAGGGCTTTACCTCCTTTGACCTCAGTGTTTGGATCGCTGCGTCTTTCGTGCTGCGACAAATTTTGCGCGTACGCTTGTCCACCACGAAGACTTGACACTATTCTTTTTCCCAATCTTCTTTAATTCTTGGGGATCCTCCAAGAGCCCACCTTCTACGACAAGGTGTGCGTAGCTCTTAAGCTCTCTCCAAGAACTCTGCCAGATTGATCGTGCATTTCGGAGGGACTTCCAGCCACAGGGCGATTCCCCGGCCTCATCATCTTTTCGTTGTCTTGTTTACCTTTTTTCTTTATCATTTTCATCTTCATTTGATTGACCATTATCGGCCATCTTTGATTTGGTCGGTATAAGTTTTTCATCCTTCTCTTTTTGTAGGAAGGAGGAAACGTCTCATCATTTTATCTGGAGGTTTCTTCCAAGGGTCGAATGAGAGTTTTTCTTTATAGACCGACTACTGTCGGCCATTTTGAAATTTTAAACTCAGCTCAGTTGTTTTTTTTGTTTTTTTTTCCAAACTATTTAAAAGTATGGGAGGGGTGGGAGAAAGCGGGAGCAAAATGGAAAAAAAAATTCACAAAGTAAACTTTTAAGGACAAGATAACGGTTTTACCACAAGAATAAGCCCCGAAGGATTTAAGAAAATAATAACAAATCAGCCAATGACGGCAAGCAAAAATTACAAAAACTGGTAAATTAAAAACTAGCCTTTAACGGCCACAAATAAACTTCAAGAAAAAATTGCCTTAAAAGGCAAGAAACAGCCTCGTGAGAGGTTTAATAAACTATCAGTTAAACAAATTTATACAATAAACTAAACAAATTACAATTACACAAGGGAAAAAAATAAAACAAACAGAAAAACCAAGGGTAGCCTAAACGGCTACTCCCGACAAGGAAAATAGGGGGAGGGGCTAAAATTAAATTTAAGCGGTTAAACTACACTTTACAAAAAGAATTAACAAAAAAAGACAACGATTAAACTTTACAAATGTACAATTAAATTAAATGCAAAAAAAAAAATACAAAAACAAACAAACAAAAAGAAAGCGAAAAGTCTCCTAACGGCGACTTCCGCAAAAGAAAAACTGGGGAGGGGCTGAAAAAAAAAGAAAAGTTAAAGTGGAAGAAAAATAAAAATCAGTTAATTTTTCAGCTTCTTGGTCAAAATGGACAGTTACTATTAAAAAAATATAAATATGGCACTTAAGGCCAAACAGATACTGAAAAGAAAGAAAAAGAAACAAAAAATAAATTCAAAACGGCCGACCTAAATAAAAACAAATATGGCCGCCAAAAATACGAAAATAAACAACAAAAAAGCTAGAAGAATAAAAAAGAAAAGATCAAAATAAATAAACGAAAAAGAAAATCAAGAAAATAAAAATAAACTTATCTATACAAAAAGGTCCTTTCTTTTAAAATGAAGTAATTCGAAATAAGTGATTAAAGTTTGTGTTTTTTTTTTTTTTTTTGATTCCAACAAAAGTCAGACACTCGCCAAAACAAGGTCTGGTACGTCTGAAATGAACACGCAAGTCAAAAAGGAACTGCTATGAACTCGTATTTATTTTCGTACGAATACAAAAAATGTGGCACAAGGCCGAAATTGGGGATGGGGAAGGCTGGTCATCATCTGTCCTAGTTTAACTTAGCTATTCACTCTCGTCGACCCTGACACACTTACAATAACCCGGACACCATAATACCACATTTTTACTTACCATTCTTACCACGATCACCATAATACCTCTGCTGCTCTATGTTGTCCTACTTAACTCCCATATTTACAATGTTCAGTGGAGGGCATGGGCAGAAAATAACAACATTAAAATATCCCCAATGGTTTTATACAATGCATAAATAATATATACAAAAAACTAAATAAAATCGTATTAGTAATAAAAGCCCCCCACTACTCTAATATTGTGACAGCAAAATCACTTCTCCGGACGAAAAATAATGCGTGGCTTAAAGAATATAATGACTACATTTATCCAATCAGCAGTTACTCACACAATCACTCACACATTTAAACACCATAACAAAAAACGAAAAGCACTCTTGAAAAATAACGAAAGTCGCCACGCATCCACCGGAGAACTAACATTGTAGAACACCTAAAGTGGGAAGGGATGGGGGATTAAAACTAAAGGAAAACTGGGGACAAAAAGAAAAAGGGGCCAATGAGCAATCATAACCTAGCTAAGTTAACATTAAATTAGAAACAGAAAATCAAAATTTACCTATTCTAACCTAACACGGAAGGGGTGCACATGTTCTGCCCAGCACACCCAATATCCTGATGCCTAACCAGCATCAAACAACCACTCCAGGTCAGCACCTTTCACTCGACAGAATCGCGCAAGACTCACCCACCTTTTGCCAAATTCAGATGGAGTGAGTCGTTTCCTTTCCGTCCTGATCTTGACTTTAAGCTGATGCTTAAAGAACAAGATCAGTTGGGAAGAGGTAAACTTCTCATCACCATAGAATTCCTTCTGTCGCGTCGTCCAAATCACGATTCGCATAACACCTAGTAAGCAAAAGAGCACATAGTGCTCAGCCCTAGATAACGGAGGCACGACATTGCTACAAACAGAACTAGCCTCAAGGACAAAGAACTTTCCACGAAGGATACGAACCATGAGATCTTCAAGAAACTTACACAACGGAGCAACAACACTGCAGTGGAAGAAGGCATGTTCGACGGTTTCCGTCGACAGCCCACAACGCACGCAGGTTGATTTTGGTGTTAGGCCCGCTGCATGAAGCCTCTTGCCTACCCAGAGGGCCTTCCGGATCATCAGCCAGGTGAGTGATGCCTCATCGTTAGTGAGACATTTCAACCCAGGCGCCCAAGGCCATATGGAGCGAGCCTCCTGCTTCGTAAGCCCGAGCTCGCCAATTAGTTCATCTTGAACGGCCCCCCTAACTAACACCCGATATAATGCCCTAAGAGACAACGCTTGGGCGTTGGAGAGGCCATCCGTAGCCCGTAAGAGAAACTGGAGAGCCAAACGACATTCTTTATAGAAGGAGCATTCGCCACGAGGAGTACGGCCGGCCTCCTCCTCCGACAAATGCACACTTCTCAAGGATGGAAAGTTTTTATGGACGTCCTCTTGAACGAGTCCGCTGTTCTCATCCGCCAGCATACACATTCGATCCAGGAATCTAATGCGAAGCGTGTGTTGACGGATCTCAACGCTAGGCATGCCCAGACCGCCCTCAGAAGGATGAAGGTGACAGATCTCGCGACGCACCTTGGGAGACTTGCCTTCTCCCCAAAGGAAGGAGAACAAGAGCTGTATTAGTCCCAAACGAATGGCACACGGGAGAGGAAGTACGGAAAGTCGGTAAAGGAGAATCGGGTAGATGTGCGAGGCACATACTTCCGCCCTCCCCTTTAAGGAAAGATTCCTCCGAGTCCACAGACGAACTGCGCCCTCGGCCTTCTCTCGAACCTCCGACCAATTCATTTCCAACTGGAGATCAGGACCGAAAAAGACGCCGAGAATCTTGATCGGCCCGTCCGTCCAGAGGAAAGGTCCGGGAAGAGAAACTCCCTTCCACGCACCCAATCGCAAGCCAACAGACTTATCGCGATTGATCTTGGCCCCTGTCACCGTCTCATAGCATCTGATTTCTTTGCTGACTTCGTCAATCTCGGCTTTGCTCGACACAAAAACCGAAACGTCGTCAGCATAGGCGGAGTACCTGGCCGAGGTGGTAGCACCAGGCACGGAAATTCCGCGAAGGACCGGATTCGCCTTTAACTTGCGAAGGAAAGGTTCCAACGCAAGAACGTACAGCAAGGGCGAAAGTGGACAACCTTGACGAATGGAGCGAGATAATGTGAAGGGCTTCGATCTTACCCCATTCACTTCCACCAGCGCACCGGGGGACTCATACAGCAGTCGGATCCAGGAGCGAAAGTACGGCCCGAAACCGGCGGCGGAAAGGACAGATTCCAAGAAGCGATGGTCAACCCTATCGAATGCCTTGGACTGATCCAAATTGATCAGCGCGGCTTCGGTGTCGGTTTTCTCGATGATCAGGCGTACCAAATGAAGGTTGTCCTGAATAGTCCTGCCCTTCACAGCACAAGTCTGCTCGGGGCCAATCAGACTAGAGAGGACAGCCTGCAAACGGCCGGCCAAGATCCTGGCAAAAATCTTTAAGTCAGTATTTAACATCGTTAAAGGCCGATAATTATCTATGCCACCCCACCGCTCTTGCTCTTGCGAAGCAACTTGATTACACCCCTGGTGAAGCGTCGAGGTATAGACCCCTGCTTCATCCAGTTGTTATAAACAAGAGCCAGCAGAGGAACAAGAACGGACGACTGCCTCAAGTACAGTTCGTAGGGAAGACCATCCAATCCTGGAGTTTTGTCCCGGCCAACCAATTTCAGCGCATCCCAGATTTCCGACTCTGTTATGGGCCCCTCGCACCTAGCCGCTTCAGCCGCCGAGAGGCGGGGAAAGTCAGCCAAATAGGTGTCGAACTGAGCAGAGCTCAGACCGGGCTCCCTGGTGAAAAGATCCTGGAAGTAATCCCGAAAAGCTCCACATATACCCACGTCTGTAGTCACGGTACGACCATCCGGCAATGTGATGTCCTTGATATGCCGATTGGCTGCTTGCCTAGCTTCCTCTGCACGCAATTCTGCGGCCATATTCGTTGCCTCAGAAGACATTCTTTTTAACCTAGCCCTAACTACCAGAGCTTGATCCTTCTTGATAAGCAAGGAGGCCAGCTCGGCCCTAGCTAAGGCTACGTCCCCACTATTTCGGGATTTAACTGCCCGATCAACTTTTTTCTCCAACGTCGATTGCGCCGCTAAATTAGCTAAGTTGAGCCGACGACTATAGTCGGCAGCAAACGACCTAATTTGGGATTTAAGTGTGTCCCACCACTTATTCCCAACCACAGCCCCCGTCAGTTCCCGCTTTAGTGTTAGTAAAAGCTGGTGCTGGAAATCTTGGCTATCAAATAATGACGCGTTCAATTTCCAGTAGCCAGCCAACTTAACCTTAGGCTTATCTAAGTTTACACGAACCCGGACGAGCCTATGATCCGTGTAAACTATGGAATGGAAACTTGGACAACCTAAGAGCCCTACGTCGACTCTCCTAACTAGGACTCGGTCGAGGTAGCTTGCGCGTACCTTCGAATCCGAGCTGCCCCTATTAGTCCAAGTCCACACTACCTCCCGGGGGTGTTCATTTCGGTATTTATCGACAAGATCATTCCTGTCGAGAAATTCCCGAAATGGTTTCACATCCGGGTTGTTAGTACCCGATCTTTCTCCTATCCGATCTTTCTCAGGGTCAAGGACGGCATTCCAATCCCCCGCTAAAATTACCCGCCTCGATGTTCCAAAGAACGACTCGAGCTGCCGAAACAAAGCAGGACGCTCCCTATGGACATTGGGCGCATAAACCCCAATGAGCCGAAAAGACTTCTCCTTTATGGTAATATCCAGCACACAAATCCTGCCCGCTGGATCCGCGAAGACAAGCGTACACGCCGCACCCAATGACTTGCTCACTAGCCAAGAAACTCCTCTAGAACGACCATCAAAACATGCTGAATAGAGATCGTAATCCCTAGACAGAATGCCCTCATAGTCGCCAGCTAAAAACCGGGTTTCCTGTAGACAACAAACATCAACCCCGAGGCGCTGGAGATCATGAGTGAGTCTCACCCTCCGAGACTCAGACCTCAGCCCCCTGGCATTCATACTTGCTAACCATAAAGCCATTGTGAAGCATAATTAGAGTTGGGGTCCTGGACAGAACATGGACGGGGAAAGGATGCCGACAGCCTCTCCCATAGATCCTTTGCCCATCTCTTTGTCAATAGAGCCGTCACGGGAGAGGCCACCAACATCCCAGGGGAATGTTAGTTTTAAAGCTCTGTACAGGGAGGGGTGAACCAAAATTGGGACCCGTCCTGTACAGAATTTGGCTTTCTCCAAGACTTCTTCCTTGCAGACGATCGGTGGAGACATTTTTATATTTTTTTCTGCTTCCAACAGCATGTCCCACACTTTGGCTGTCCCAGTCCCAGATCGAACCACTGTAAGCAGGCGTTGCGCCTCTGGGAAGTTGGTGGAATTTTCATCGTCTTTCTCCTTGCATTTCTTCATTGCAAGGAGAATTTTAACTTACTTATTCTATTGCCAAAGTTCTTGGCTCTTTCTTCTTGGGCATGGGAAATTTTGCACACATCCTTGCCCAATAAATGAGGCGCTTTGGTTGATTTTTTCCTCGCCTCTCTGTCTTCTAAGGTGGGACTCCCTATGCCTCTTCGCCGGCGGAGGTAATTTTTTCTTGGGGGAAGGACTGGGAGATGGTTGGGAGGGGATACGGAAAGGGGCTGGGTTCCCTACTAAGAGGGGTGGTTTTTCTGGGCGAGGGCTGAGCTGACTTGATCTCTTTTCGATTTTCTTTATCGGGAGAGGATGGGGCAGAGGCCGATGGGCAGGGTGGACGATGTGCCAGCTGTTTTTTTTGGTCCTCTCCGAGGGACGAAATGGGCGCTTCTCCAGCATGTTTTAGCTGTTTTATTTTTTGGAATTTTTCATACCCTCTGGGTCGTAAGCCCTCCGAGGTCTTCCAATTTTAGGGCCGACCAGGCCGAGGCATCGCCCTTCTTGCTGGTGGGAGGGAGTGGGGCTGTTTGTGCCTATGGTCTTAGGAGTTTCCGGGGACCGAGGTTCCGCAGCTTGAGAGCTTCCCCCTGGCCCTACCAACAACCAGCCACTCCCCCTTTTCCTTCTCCATGGCTGCACTAGCAGTTGGCGAAGGTTTTCCCGGGGGGTGAGGGAACTTGCTCCCAACCGGGGGAACTAGCTCACCGGTCCTGATGGCATGCCCACACTACAGGCGAGACAGATGTAACAGGAAGCGGCCAGAGGGGGATTTTGGTCTTTTGGAGCCTGGCCTAGAGGCCTTCTCTTTCTCTGGGCAGGAGGAGGAGAGGCACCAGTCTCCACACCTCCAGCATTTTGGCTTGCGGCCGGCCACGATTACCGGCAAGCTCAGGCTCCCTACGTCAAGACAGTTGGGGATGGTCTGGAAGGCGTGGCGGTCGATCATTAAATCAAAAGACCATCCCCTGGTCAGGTCCTCGCAGGAGGCATCTAAAATTTCGCCGAACTGCGAAAAGTACGCAGCAAGATGCTCCCCGATGACCTGAGGAGGAACCTCATATACTGCTACCCTGGGTCCTCTTTGCCTTCGTACTCTGTGCGGAAGATGTAATCATCCGTTATTAGGTCTTCTCTGGCTATTTTCAGGCAATCCTCTGTGTGGGTAGCAGCACGTCCCACATGAAGAAGCCCGCACCTTTCACTATCCTTAAGGGCTTTACCTCCTTTGGACCTCAGTGTTTGGATCACTGCGTCTTTCGTGCTGCGATAAATTTTGCGCGTACGCTTGTCCACCACGAAGACTGACACTATTCTTTTTCCAATCTTCTTTAAATTCTTGGGATCCTCCAAGAGCCCACCTTCTACGACAAGGTGTGCGTAGCTCTTGCTCTCTCCAAGAACTCTGCCAGATTGATCGTGCATTTCGGAGGGGACTCAGCCACAGGGCGATTCCCGGCCTCATCATCTTTCGTTGTCTTGTTTACCTTTTTTCTTTTTATCATTTTCATCTTCATTTGATTGACCATTATCGGCCATCTTTGATTTGGTGGTATAAGTTTTTCATCCTTCTCTTTTTGTAGGAAGGAGTGAAACGTCTCATCATTTTTATCTGGAGTGTTTCTTCCAAGGGGGTCGAATGAGAGTTTTTTTCTTATAGACCGACTACTGTCGGCCATTTTGAAATTTTAAACTCAGCTCAGTTGTTTTTTTTGTTTTTTTCCAAACTATTTAAAAGTATGGGAGGGGTGGGAGAAAGTGAGCAAAATGGAAAAAAAAATTCACAAAGTAAACTTTTAAGGACAAGATAACGGTTTTACCACAAGAATAAGCCCCGAAGGATTTAAGAAAATAATAACAAATCAGCCAATGACGGCAAGCAAAAAATTACAAAAACTGGTAAATTAAAAACCGCCTAACGGGCCACAAATAAACTTCAAGAAAAAATTGCCTTAAAAGGCAAGAAACAGCCCCGTGAGAGGTTTAATAAACTATCAGTTAAACAAATTTATACAATAAACTAAACAAATTACAATTACACAAGGGAAAAAAATAAAACAAACAGAAAAACCAAGGGTGAGCCTAAACGGCTACTCCTGACAAGGAAAAAATAGGGGGAGGGGCTAAAATTAAATTTAAGCGGTTAAACTACACTTTACAAAAAGAATTAACAAAAAAGACAACGATTAAACTTTACAATGTACAATTAAATTAAATGCAAAAAAAAAATACAAAAACAAACAAACAAAAAGAAAGCGAAAAGTCTCCTAACGGCGACTTCCGCAAAAGAAAAACTGGGGGAGGGGCTGAAAAAAAAAGAAAAGTTAAAGTGGAAGAAAAATAAAAATCAGTTAATTTTTCAGCTTCTTGGTCAAAATGGACAGTTACTATTAAAAAAATATAAATATGGCACTTAAGGCCAAACAGATACTGAAAAGAAAGAAAAAGAAACAAAAAATAAATTCAAAACGGCCGACCTAAATAAAAACAAATATGGCC
>JBBBDQ010007464.1:0-11714 GCA_037127315.1 Ascarosepion bandense | reverse complement strand
TCGGTACTTGACCAGGATGAGTTGGTCATTCATTTAATAGCAGCAATAAAATGAGTATTTATGAGAGTGAATGTAATATCTTGTTCCAATGTTTAAGATCAGCTCCGCAACACGAGACAGTTTCCTAGTTCATTGCTGGTGCCATCGTGACACTGACTTCGGTACTTGACCAGGCTGAGTTGGTCATTCATTTAATAGCAGCAATAAAATGAGTATTTATGAGAGTGAATGTAATATCTTGTTCCAATGTTTCAGATCAGCTCCGCAACACGAGACAGTTTCCTAGTTCATTGCTGGTGCCATCGTGACACTGACTTCGGTACTTGACCAGGCTGAGTTGGTCATTCATTTAATAGCAGCAATAAAATGAGTATTTATGAGAGTGAATGTAATATCTTGTTCCAATGTTTAAGATCATCTCCGCAACACGAGACAGTTTCCTAGTTCATTGCTGGTGCCATCGTGACACTGACTTCGGTACTTGACCAGGCTGAGTTGGTCATTCATTTACTAGCAGCAATAAAATGAGTATTTATGAGAGTGAATGTAATATCTTGTTCCCATGTTTAAGATCAGCTCCGCAACACGAGACAGTTGCCTAGTACATTGTTGGTGCCATCGTGACACTGACTTCGGTACTTGACCAGGCTGAGTTGGTCATTCATTTAATAGCAGCAATAAAATGAGTATTTATGAGAGTGAATGTAATATCTTGTTCCAATGTTTAAGATCAGCTCCGCAACACGAGAGAGTTTCCTAGTCTATTGTTGAAAGCATCGTGACACTGACTTCGGTACTTGACCAGGCTGTTGGTTGTCTATTTAACAGTACAAATGAATATTTATGAGAGTGAATGTAATATCTTGTTCCAATGTTTAAGATCAGCTCCGCAACACGAGACAGCTCGTTCACGGTTGGTGCCATCGTGACACTGACTTCGGTACTTGACCAGGCTGAGTTGGTCATTCATTTAATAGCAGCAATAAACAGCATTTATGAGAGGAATGCGAATATCTTTGTTCAATGTTTAAGATCAGCTCCGCAACGCGAGACAGTTTCAAGTTCATTGCTGTGCCATCGTGACACTGACTTCGTACTTGACCAGGCTGGAGTTGGTCATTCATTTAATAGCAGCAATAAAATGAGTATTTATGAGAGTGAATGTACGCATTCGACGTTCCATTGTTTAAGATCAGCTCCGCAACACGAGACAGTTTCCTAGTTCATTGCTGGTGCCATCGACACTGACATCGGTACTTGACCAGATGAGTTGGTCATTCATTTAATAGCAGCAATAAAATGAGTATTTATGAGAGAACGTAATATCTTGTTCCAATGTTTAAGATCAGCTCCGGCAACACGAGACAGTTTCCTAGTTCATTGCTGGTGCTATCAGACACGACCGGTACTTGACTGTGGTTGAGTTGGTCATTCATTTAATAGCAATAAAATGAGTATTTATGAGAGTGAATGTAATATCTTGTTCCAATGTTTCAGATCAGCCCAACACGAGACAGTTTCCTAGTTCATTGCTGTGCCATCGTGACACTGATTCGGTATTTGACCAGGTTGAGTTGGTCATTCATTTAATAGCAGCAACAAAATGAATATTTATGAGAGGAATGTAATATCTTGTTCCAATGTTTAAGATCAGCTCCGTTAAACACGAGACAGTTTCCAAGTTCATTGCTGGTGCCATCGTGACACTTGGATCTCGGTACTTGACCAGGCTGGAGCTTTTGTCATTCATTTAATAAGGGTAATAAATGAGTATTTATGAGAAAGGAATGTACATCTTGTTCCAATGTTTAAGATCAGCTCCGCAATGAGACAGTTTCCTAGTTCATTGCTGGTGCCATCGTGACACTGACTTCGGAAAACACTTGACCAGGTTGGAGTTGGTCATTCATTTAATAGCAATAAAATGAATATTTGTTTATATTTAATGTAATATCTTGTTCCAATGTTTAAGATCAGCTCCGCAACACGAGACAGTTCTCCTAGTTCATTGCTGGTGCCATCGTGACACTGACTTCGTTAATACTTGACTCAGTTGAGTTATTGGTCTATTTAATAGCAGCAATAAAATGAATATTTGCGAGAGTGAATGTAACATCTTGTTCCAATGTTTAAGATCAGCTCCGCAACACGAGACAGTTTCCTAGTTCATTGCTGGTGCCATCGTGACACTGACTTCGGTACTTGACCAGGTTGAGTTGGTCATTCATTTAATAGCAGCAATAAAATGAGTATTTATGAGAGTGAATGTAATATCTTGTTCCTTAATGTTTAAGATCAGCTCCGCAACACGAGACAGTTTCTAGTTCATTGCTGGTGCCATCGTGACACTGACTTCGGTACCTTGACCAGGCTGAGTTGGTCATTCATTTAATAGCAGCAATAAAATGAATATTTATGAGAGTGAATGTAATATCTTGTTCCAATGTTTAAGATCAGCTCCGCAACACGAGACAAGCCTCCTAGTTCATTGCCGGTGCCATCGTGACACTGACCGGTACTTGACCGGCCGAGGTTGGTCATTCATTTAATAGCAGCAATAAAATGAGTATTTATGAGAGTGAATGGCATTATCTTGTTCCAATGTTTCAGATCAGCTCCGCAACACGAAACAGTTTCCTAGTTCATTGCTGGTGCCATCGTGACACTGACTTCGGTACTTGACCAAGCTGAAGTTGGTCAGTGTTAATAGCAGCAATAAAATGAGTATTTATGAGAGTGAATGTAATATATTGTTCCAATGTTTAGAATCAATGCACCAACACGAGACAGTTTCCTAGTTCATTACCGGTGCCATCGGCACTGACTTCGGTACTTGACCAGGCACAGGTTGAATGTTCATTTTCCAGCAGCAGCAATAAAATGTGATGTTACATGAGAGTGAATGTAATATCTTGTTCCAATGTTTAAGATCAATACCAACACGAGACAGTTTCTAGTTCATTGCTGGTTTGCCATCGCGTACCTGACTTCGGTACTTATTGAGCTGAGTTGGTCATTCATTTAATAGCAGCAATAAAATGAGTGATATTTATGAGAGTGAATGTAATATCTTGTTCAATGTTTCGAATCATCCCGCAACACGAGACATTTTCCTAGTTCCATTGCTGGTGCCATCGTAGCCACTGGCGCCGGTGCTTGACCGAGCTGAGTTGGTGTTCCATTTAATAACAGCAATAAAATGAGTATTGCCAGGAAGTGGTCAATATCTTGTTCCAATGTTTCAGATCAGCTCCGCAACGCGGGCGTTTCCTAGTTTCATTGCTGGTACATATGACACTGACTTCGCGTTACTTGTTCAGGCTGAGTTGGTCTCTTCATTTATTAACAATAAAATGAATATTTATGAAAGTGAATGTAATATCTTGCTTGTTCCAATGTTTTAGATCAGCTCCATAGCACGAGACGTTTCTGGTTGTTGCTGGTGCCATCGTGACGCGGCTTCGGTACCGGTGAGCTGAGTTGGTCATTCATTTAATAGCGGCAAAATGAGTATTTATGAGGAAGGTGAATGTAATATCTTGTTCAATGTTTAAGATCGCTCACCAACGAGACAGTTTCTAGTTCATTGCTGGTGCATCCCCTGACCACTGACTTCCGGTACTTATTGACTGAGTTGGTCATTCGTTGTGGCAACCATCAAATGAATATTTATGAGAGTGAATGTAATATCTTGTTCCAATGTTTAGATCAGCTCATAACACGAGACAGTTTCTTTCGTTCATTGCTGGTGCATGTGTGACACTGACTTCGGTACTTGACCAGGCTGAGGTTGGTCATTCGACATAATAACCTTAAATAAAATGAGTATTTGTAGAGTGAATGCGTATCTTGTTCCAATGCTGAATCAGCTCCGCAACACGAGACATTTTCCTAGTTCATTGCTGGTGCCATGGTGACACTGACGGTACTTGACCAGGCTGAGTTGTCATTCATTTAATAGCAACATCGTGGTATTTATGAGAGTGAATGTAATATCTTGTTCCAATGTTTCGGTCAGCTCCGCAACGCGAGACGGTTTCCTAGTTCATTGCTGGTGCCATCGTGACTTTGTTTCGGTACTTGACCAGGCTGAGTTGGTCATTCATTTAATAGCAACAATAAATGGTGTTTATGAGAGTGAATGTAATATATCTTGTTCAATGTTTCAGATCGGCTACGCAACAGATGCATTTCCTAGTTCATTGCATTTGTGACATGACTTCGGTACTTGACCAGGCTGAGTTGGTCATTCATTTAATAGCAGCAATAAAATGATGTTGAGAGTGAATGTAATATCTTGTTCCAATGTTTCAAGATCAGCTCCGGCAGGGCAGTTTCTGATTTGTTGCTGGGTATCGTGACACTGACTTGGTCGCATGAGCGGAAACGAGTTGTTCATTTTTAATAGCAGCAATAAAAAATGAATATTTATGTAAGTATAGATAATATCTTGTTCCATTTTGTTAAGATCAGCTCCGCAACACGAAACAGCCTTAGTCTACGCTGGTGCCATCGCATACTGACTCGGTACTTGACCAGGCTGAGTTGGTCATTCATTTAATAGCAGCAATAAAATGAGTATTTATGAGAGTGAAATGTAATATCTTGTTCCATGTTTAAGATCAGCTCCGCAACACGAGACAGTTTCCTAGTTCAATGCTGGTGCCATCGTGACACTGACTTCTTGTACTTGACCAGGCTGAGTTGGTCATTCATTTAATAGCAGCAATAAAATGAATATTTATGAGAGTGAATGTAATATCTTGTTCCAATGTTTAAGATCAGTTCCGCAACACGAGACAGCTTCTGGGGTTCATGGCTGGTGCCATCGTGACACTGACTTCGGTACTCGACCAGGCTTTGTTTATTACTCATTTAATAGCAGCAATAAAATGAGTATTTATGAGTGAATGTAATATCTTGTTCCAATGTTTCAGATCAGCTCCGCAACACGAGACATTTTCCTAGTTCATTGCTGGTGCCATGGTGACACTGACTTCGGTACTTGACCAGCTTTGAGTTGGTCATTCATTTAATAGCAGCAATAAAAATGATATTTATGAGAGTGAATGTAATATCTTGTTCCAATGTTTCAGATCAGCTCCGCAACGCGAGAGACAGTTTCCTAGTTCATTGCTGGTGCCATCGTGACACTGACTTCGTTACTTGACCAGGTTGAGTTGGTCATTCATTTAATAGCAGCAAGAAATGAATATTTATGAGAGTGGATAAAATATCTTGTTCCAATGTTTAAGATCAGCTCCGCAACACGAGACAGCTTCCTAGTTCATTGCTGGTGCCATCGTGACACTGACTTGGTACTTGACCAGGCTGAGTTGGTCATTCAATAATAGCAGCAATAATAAAATGAGTATTTATGAGAGTGAATGTAATATCTTGTTCCACGTTAAGATCAGCTCCGCAACACGAGCATGTTTCCTAGTTCATTGCTGGTGCCATCGTGACACTGACTTCGGTACTTGACCAGGTTGAGTTGGTCATTCATTTGTTACAGTAACAAAATGAATATTACAGAGGAATGTACATTCTGTTCCAAATGTTTAAGATCAGCTCCAAATACGAGTATACTTCTAGTTCTATTGTTGGTGCCATCGTGACACTGACTTCGGTACTTGACCAGGCTGAGTTGTCATTCATTTATTGAAAAGGCAATAAAAATGAGTATTTATGAGAGTGAATGTAATATCTGTTCCAATGTTTTAGATCAGCTCCGCAACACGAGACATTTTCCTAGTTCATTGCTGGTGCCATGGTGACACGACTTCTTGGTACTGGACCTTCAGGTTGAGTTGGTCATTCATTTAATAGCAGCAATAAATGAGTATTTATAGAGAGTGAATGTAATATCTTGTTCCAATGTTTCAGATCAGCTCTGCAACGCGAGACAGTTTCTCCTAGTTCATTGCTGGTGCCATCGTGATACCGACTTCGTTACTTGACCAGGTTGAGTTGGTCAGTTCATTTAATAGCAGCAATAAAATGAATATTTATAAATGTAATATCTTGTTCCAATGTTTAAGATCAGCTCCTAATGAGACAGTTTCCTAGTTCATTGCTGGTGCCATCGTGACACTGACTTCGGTACTTGACCAGGCTGAGTTGGTCGTCTATTTGTGCTAAATAAATGGAGTATTTATGAGGAGGAATGTAATATCTTGTTCCAATGTTTAAGATCAGCTCCCACTGCAGACAGTTTCCTAGTTCATTGCTGGTGCCATCTTGACACTGACTTCTATACTGGACTGTTTTAGCGAATATTCATTTGTTTGCAGCAATAAAATGAAGATTATGAGAGTGAATGTAATATCTTGTTCCAATGTTTAAGATCAGCTCCAGTACACGAGACAGTTTCCTAGTTCATTGCTGGTGCCATCGTGACACTTATCTCTGTACTTGACCAGGCTGAGTTGGTCATTCATTTAATAGCAGCAATAAAAATGAGACAATAGAGTAAATGTAATATCTTGTTCCAATGTTTCAAGATCAGCTCCACAACACGAGACAGTTTCCTAGTTCATTGCTGGTGCCAATGCACGACTTCGGTACTTGACCAGGCTGAAAGTTGGTCATTCATTTAATAGCAGCAATAAAATGAGTATTTATGAGAGTGAATGTAATATCTTGTTCCAATGTTTAAGATCAGCTCCGCAACACGAGACAGTTTCCTTAGTTCATTGCTGGTGCCATCGTGACACTGACTCTGCGCTTGACCAGGCTGAGCTGGTCATTCATTTAATAGCAGCAATAAAAATGAACATTTATGAGAGGAATGTGTAATATTCTGAATGAAGAAAGCCAAGATCGCCTGCAACACGACAAGCCTTCCTAGTTCATTATTGGTGCCAATGACACTGACTTCTTCGGTACTTACCCAGCTTGAGTTGGTCATTCATTTAACAGTTGGCAATAAAATGAGTATTTATGAGAGTGAATGTACGAGCCTTGTTCCAATGTTTCAGATCAGCTCCAAAATACTAGGACATTTTCCTAGTTCATTGCTGGTGCCATGGTGACACTGACTTCGGTACTTGACCAGGCTGAGTTGGTCATTCATTTAATAGCAGCAATAAAATGATATTTATGAGAGTGAATGACATCTTGTTCCAATGTTTCAGATCGCCTGCACGCAGAGACAGCTCTAACACTAAGTTGCTTAATGTGACACTGACTTCGTTACTTGACCAGGTTGAGTTGGTCATTCATTTAAGGAAGCAATAAAATGAATATTTATGAGAGTGAAATGCAATATCTTGTTCCAATGTTTAAGATCAGCTCCGCAACACGAGACAGCTTCCTAGTTCATTGCTGGTGCCATCGTGACACTGACTTCGGTACTTGACCAGGCTGAGTTGGTCATTCATTTAATAGCAGCAATAAAATGAGTATTTCATGAGAGTGAATGTAATATCTTGTTCCAAATGCCGATCAGCCCTGCAACACGAGACAGTTTCCTAGTTCATTGTTGGTGCCATCGTGACACTGACTGGTACTTGACCAGGCTGAGTTGTCATTCATTTAATAGCAGCAATAAAATGAGTATTTATGAGAGTGAATGTAATATCTTGTTCCAATGTTTAAGATCAGCTCCGCAAGCATGACAGCTTCCTAGTTCATTGCTGGTGCCATCGTGACACTGATCTCTTGGTACTTGACCAGGCTGAGTTGGTCATTCATTTAATAGCAGCAATAAAATGAATATTTATGAGAGTGAATGTAATATCTTGTTCCACAGCAAGATCAGCTCCGCAACACGAGACAGTTTCCTAGTTCATTGCTGGTGCCATCGTGACACTGACTTCGGTACTTGACCAGGCTGAGTTACTCATTTTAATAGCAGCAATAAAATGCGAGTATTTGAGAGTGAATAATATCTTGTTCCAATGTTTGATCAGCTCCGCAACACGAGACATTTTCCTAGCTCATTGCTGGTGCCATGGTGACACTGACTTCGTTATCTCTATTCAACAGGCTGGAGTTGGTCATTCATTTAATAGCAGCAATAAAATGAGTATTTATGAGAGTGAATGTAATATCTTGTTCCAATGTTTCAGATCAGCTCCGCAACGCGAGACAGTTTCCTGTTCATTGCCAGTTACCGTGACACTGACTTCGTTACTTGACCAGGCTGGAGTTGGTCATTCATTTAATAGCAATAAAATGAATATTTGCGAGAGTGGATGTAATATCTGTCTCAATGTTTAAGATCAGCTCCGCAACACGAGACAGTTTCCTAGTTCATTGCTGGTGCCATCGTGACACTGACTTCGGTACTTGACCAGGCTGGTCATTCATTTAATAGCAGCAATAAAATGAGTATTTATGAGAGGAATGTACATCTTGTTCCAATGTTTAAGATCAGCCTGGCAACACGAGACAGTTTCCTAGTTCATTGCTGGTGCCATCGTGACACTGACTTCGGTACTTGACCAGGCTGAGCTACTTATTCATTTACCAGCAGCAATAAAATGAATATTTATGAGAGTGAATGTAATATCTTGTTCCAAATGTTTAAGATCAGCTCAATGAGACAGTTTCCCTAGTTCATTGCTGGTGCCATCGTGACACTGACTTCGGTACTTGACCAGGCTGAGTTGGGTCATTCATTTAATAGTGTTAAATAAAATGAGTATTTAAGGAGGAGTGAATGTAATATCTTGTTCCAATGTTTCAGATCAGCTCCGCAACACGAGAGCATTTTCCAAGTCTATTGCTGGTGCCATGGTGACACTGACTTCGGTACTTGACCATAGCTGAGTTGGTCATTCATTTAATAGCAGCAATAAAATGAGTATTTATGAGAGTACTTGTAATATCTTGTTCCAATGTTTCAGATCAGCTCCGCAACGCGAGACAGTTTCCTAGTTCATTGCTGTTACCGTGACACTGACTTCGTTACTTGGATCAGGTTGAGTTGGTCATTCATTTAATAGCAGTAATAAAAATGAATATTTATGAGAGTGAATGTAATATCTTGTCTCAATGTTTAAGATCAGCTCCGCAACACGAGACAGTTTCCTAGTTCATTAAGCTGGTGCCATCAGGACACTGATCTTCTCATGGTACTGGACAGCTTGAGTTGGTCATTCATTTGTTGGCAATAAAATGAGCATTTATGAGAGTGAATGGCAATATCTGCTGGTTCCAATGTTTAAGATCAGCTCCGCAACACGAGACAGTTTCCTTAGTTCATTGCTGGTGCCATCTTGACACTGACTTCGGTACTTGACCAGGTTGAGTTGGTCATTCATTTAATAGCAATAAAATGAATATTTATGAGAGTGAAATGTAATATCTTGTTCCAATGTTTAAGATCAGCTCCGCAACACGAGACAAATGGCCTTCATTGCTGGTGCCATCGTGACACTGACTTCGGTACTTGACCAGGCTGAGTTGGTCATTCATTTAATAGCAGCAATAAAATGAGTATTTATGAGGAGGAATGTAATGTTCTGTTCCAATGTTTAAGATCAGGCCCGGCAACACGAGACAGTTTCCTAGTTCATTGTCAGTGCCATCGTGACACTGACTTCGTTACTTGACCAGGCTGAGTTGGTCATTCATTTAATAGCAGCAATTAAATGAGTATTTATGAGAGTGTTCGTACATCTTGTTCCAATGTTTAAGATCATCTCCGCAACACGAGACAGTTTCCTAGTTCATTGCTGGTGCCATCGTGACACTGACTTCGGTACTTGACCAGGCTGGGTGGTCATTCATTTAATAGCAGCAATAAAATGAGTATTCATAAGGAGTGAATGTAATATCTTGTTCCAATGTTTAAGATCAGCTCCGCAACACGAGACAGTTTCCTAGTTCATTGCTGGTGCCATCGTGACACTGACTTCGGTACTTGACCAGGCTGAGTTGGTCATTCATTTAATAACAGCAATAAAATGAATATTTATGAGAGTGAATGTAATATCTTGTTCCAATGTTTAGATCAGCTCCGCAACACGAGACAGTTTCCTAGTTTGTTACAATTTTGCGCCATCGTAACCACTGACTTCGGTACTTGACCAAGCTGAGTTGGTCATTCATTTAATAGCAACAGCCAAATGAGTATTTATGAGAGTGAATGTAATATCTTGTTCCAATGTTTCAGATCAGCTCCGCAACACGAGACATTTTCCTAGTTCATTGCTGGTGCCATGGTGACACTGACTTCGGTACTTGACCAGGCTGAGTTGGTCATTCATTTAATAGCAGCAATAAAATGAGTATTTATGAGAGTGAATGTAATATCTTGTTCCAATGTTTCAGATCAGCTCCGCAACGCGAAGACGGTTTCCTAGTTCATTGCTGGTGCCATCGTGACACTGACTTCGTTACTTGACCAGGCTGAGTTGGTCATTCATTTAATAGCAGCAATAAAATGAATATTTATGAGAGTGAATGTAATATCTTGTTCCAATGTTTAAGATCAGCTCCGCAACACGAGACAGTTTCCTAGTTCATTGTCTGGTGCCATCGTGACACTGACTTCGGTACTTGACCAGGCTGAGTTGGTCATTCATTTAATAACGGCGGCAATAAAATGAGTATTTATGAGAGTGAATGTAATATCTTGTTCCAATGTTTAAGATCAGCTCCGCAACACGAGACAGTTTTCCTAGTTCATTGCTGGTGCCATCTTGACACTGACTTCGGTACTTGACCAGGCTGAGTTGGTCATTCATTTAATAGCAGCAATAAAATGAATATTTATGTAGTGGATAACAATATCTTGTTCCAATGTTTAAGATCAGCTCCGCAACACGAGACAGTTTTCCTAGTTCATTGCTGGTGCCATCTGACACCAAACCTAATTTACTTGACCAGGCTGAGTTGGTCATTCATTTAATAACGGCAATAAAATGAGTATTTATGAGAGTGAATGTAATATCTTGTTCCAATGTTTAAGATCAGCTCCACACCAGCAACACGAGACAGTTTCCTAGTTCATTGCTGGTGCCATCGTGACACTGACTTCGTTACTTGAAACCAGAGCTGAGTTGGTCATTCATTTAATAGCAGCAATAAAATGAGTATTTATGAGAGTGAATGTAATATCTTGTTCCAATGTTTGAGATCAGCTCCGCAACACGGGAACTAAATTTCCTAGTTCATTGCTGGTGCCATCGTGACATGACTTCGGTACTTGACCAGGCTGAGTTGGTCATTCATTTAATAGCAGCAATAAAATGAGTATTTATGAGAGTGAATGTAATATCTTGTTCCAATGTTTCAGATCAGCTCCGCAACACGAGACAGTTTCCTAGTTCATTGCTGGTGCCATCGTGACACTGACTTCGGTACTTGACCAGGCTGAGTTGTAGTGCATTCATTTAATAGCAGCAATAAAATGAGTATTTATGAGAGTGAATGTAATATCTTTGTTCAATGTTTAAGATCAGCTCCGCAACGCGAGGCAGTTTCCTAGTTCATTGCTGGTGCCATCGTGACACTGACTTCGGTACTTGACCAGGCTGAGTTGGTCATTCATTTAATAGCAGCAATAAAATGAGTATTTATGAGAGTGGTATATGCTTGTTCCATTGTTTAAGATCAACTCCGCAACACGAGACAGTTTCCTAGTTCATTGCTGGTGCCATCGTGACACTGACATCGGTACTTGACCAGGATGAGTTGGTCATTCATTTAATAGCAGCAATAAAATGAGTATTTATGTGAGTGAATGTAATATCTTGTTCCAA
>JBBBDQ010007458.1:0-10342 GCA_037127315.1 Ascarosepion bandense | reverse complement strand
ACAATGTATATCCTTTTAAATTTTCTGTGGTGGTTTGGTTCTTATGTTTGAATCCCTGTATATCTCTGGATAAGAGAGAAATGTGTGCTCTCTTTTCCACTTTCTGTTGCCAATGGTGACCCTTTGTGAATTTTCTGTGGTGGTTTGGTTCTTGTTTGTTTGAACGTTGTATATCTCTGGATAAGAGGAGGGAATGTGCTCTCTTTTTCCATCTCCACAATGTATATCCCTTTAAATTTTCTGGGTTGGGTTTAACTGTTTGTTTGAACCGTGTATATCTCTGGATAAGAGAGGGAATGCCTTTTCCACTTCAAAAGTAACCTTTAAATTTTCTGTGGTGGTTTGGTTCTTGTTTGTTTTAACCTGTATGATTCTCTGGATAAGAGAGGAATGTGCTCTCTTTTTCCACTCTCTCTACAATGTATATCCTTTTAAATTTTCTGTGGTTTGGTTCTTGTTTGTTTGAACCTTGTATATCTCTGGATAAGAGAGGGAATGCCTCTCTTTTTCCAATTCTCTACGAAGAACCTTTTAAATTTTCTGTGGTGGTTTGGTTCTTGTTTGTTTGAACCTTTGTATATCTCTGGATAAGAGAGGAACTGTGCTCTCTTTTTCCACTCTCTCTACAAAGTAAATCCTTTTAAATTTTCTGTGGTGATTTGGTTCTTGTTTGTTTGAACCTTGTATATCTCTGGATAAGAGAGGGAATGTGCTCTTTTTCCACTCTCTCTACAATGTATATCCTTTTAAATTTTCTGTGGTGGTTTGGTTCTTGTTTGTTTGAACCTTGTATATCTCTGGATAAGAGAGGGAATGTGCTCTTTTCCACTCTTTCTACAAATCCTTTAAATTTTCTGTGTATTTGTTCTTGTTTGTTTGAACTCATATCTCTGGATAAGAGAGGGAATGTGCTCTCTTTTTCCACTCTCCCTACAAAGTAAATCCTTTTAAATTTCTCTGTGTGGTTTGGTTCTTGTTTGTTTGAACCTTGTATATCTCTGGATAAGAGAGGGAATGTGCTCTCTTTTCCACTCTCTACAATGTATATCCTTTTAAATTTTCTCTGTGGTGGTTTTGGTTCTTGTTTGTTTGAACCTTGTATATCTTTGGATAAGAGAGGGAATGTGCTCTCTTTTTCCACTCTCTCAGCAATGTATATCCTTTTAAATTTTCTGTGGTGGTTTGGTTCTTGTTTGTTTGAACGTTGTATATCTCTGGATAAGAGAGGAATGCCTTTTTCCATCTCTACAATGTATATCCTTTTGAAATTTTCTGTGGTGGTTTGGTTCTTTGTTTGTTTGAACCTCATGTATATCTCTGGATAAGAGAGGGAATGTGCTCTCTTTTTCCACTCTCTCTACAAAGTAAATCCTTTTAAATTTTCTGTGGTGGTTTGGTCTTTGGTTTGTTTGAACCTTGTATATCTCTGGATAAGAGGAATGTGCTCTCTTTTCCAATTTCACAATGTATATCCTTTTAAATTTTCTGTGGTGGTTTGTCTTGTTTGTTTGAACCTTGTATATTCCTGGATAAGAGAGGGAATGTGCTCTTTTTCCACTCTCTCTACAATGTATATCCTTTTAAATTTTCTGTGGTGGTTTGGTTCTTTGGTTGTTTTGAACTGTGTTATCTCTTCTGGATAAGAGAGGGAATGTGCTCTCTTTTTCCACTCTCTCACAATGTATATCCTTTTAAATTTTCTGTGGTGGTTTGGTTCTTGTTTGTTTGAACGTTGTATATCTCTGGATAAGAGAGGGAATGTGCTCTCTTTTTCCATCTCTCTACAATGTATATCCTTTCACCCTGTGGTGGTTTGGTTCTTGTTTGTTTGAAACTGTGTGATGTCTCTGGATAAGAGAGGGAATGTGCTCTCTTTTTCCACTCTCTTGCAAAGTAAATCCTTTTAAATTTTTCTGTGGTGGCTTGGTTCTTGTTTGTTTGAACCTTGTATATCTCTGGATAAGAGAGGGAATGTGCTCTCTTTTTCCACTCTCTCTACAATGTATATCCTTTTAAATTTTCTGTGGTGGTTTGGTTCTTGCTTGTTTGAAACTTGTATATCTCTGAATAAGAGAGGGAATGCCTTTTGCACTTCTTACAAAGTAAAACTTTAAATTTTCTGTGGTGTTTGGTCTTTGTTTGTTTGAACTCTTGTATATCTCTGGGATAAGAGAATGTGCTCTTTTTTCACTCTTTTCTACAAAAAGTAAATCCTTTTAAATTTTCTGTGGTGGTTTGCTTCTTGTTTGTTTGAACCTTTGTATATCTCTGGATAAGAGAGGGAATGCCTTCTTTTTTTCCACTCTTCTACAATGTATATCTCCTTTAAATTTTCTGTGGTGGTTTGTCTTTTATTTGTTTGAACCTTGTATATCTCTGACAAGAGAGGAATGTGCTCTTTTCCATCTCTCTACAATGTATATCCTTTTAAATTTTCTGTGGTGGTTTGGTTCTTGTTTGTCAAACCTCTGTGATATTCCCTGGATAAGAGAGGGAATGCCTTTTTTCCCACTCTCTCTACAATGTATATCCTTTTAAATTTTCTGTGCCTGGTTCTTTTGTTTGCTTGACTGTTATATATCTTTGGACAGAGGAATGTGCTCTTTTTCCATCTCTCTACAATGTATATCCTTTTTAAATTTTCTGTGTGTTTGTCTTGTTTGTTTGAACATATATCTCTTGAGTGTTTAGGAATGTGCTCTCTTTTTCCACTCTACAAAGTAAATCCTTTTAAATTTTCTGTGTTGGTTTGGTTCTTGTTTGTTTGAACCTTGTATATCTCTGGATAAGAGAGGGAATGTGCTCTCTTTTTCCACTCTCTCTACAATGGTTATCCTTAAATTTTCTGTGGTGGTTTGGTTCTTGTTTGTTTGAACCTTGTATATCTCTGGATAAGAGAGGGAATGTGCTCTTTTTCCACTCTTTCTACAATGTATATCCTTTTAAATTTTCTTGTAGGTTTGGTTCTTGTTTGTTTGAACCTTGTATATCTCTGGATAAGAGAGGGAATGTGCTCTTTTCCACTCTCTACAATGATCTCTTAATTCTCTGTGTGGTTGCCTCGTTTGTTTGAACTTATCTCTTATTAAGAGGTAATGCAGTCTTTTCCACTTCCTCTGGGCAAAGAATGTGTATATCCCTTTAAATTTTCTGTGGTGGTTTGGTTCTTGTTTGTTTGAACCTTGTATATCTCTGGATAAGAGAGGGAATGCCTTTCTTTCTCCACTCTTCTACAAAGTAAATCCTTTTAAATTTTCTGTGGTGGTTTGGTTCTTGTTTGTTTGAACCTTGTATATCTCTGGATAAGAGAGGGAATGTGCTCTCTTTTTCCACTCTACAATGTATATCCTTTTAAATTTTCTGTGGTGGTTTGGTGCTTGTTTGTTTGAACCTTGTATATCTCTGGATAAGAGAGGGAATGTGCTTCTCTTTTTCCACTCTCTCTACAATGTATATCCCTTTGAAAATTTTCTTCTGCATTTGGTCTTTGTTTGTTTGAACTGTATATCTCTGGATAAGAGAGGAATGTGTTCTCTTCACTCTCTACAATGTATATCCTTTTAAATTTTCTGTGGTGGTTTGGTTCTTGTTTGTTTGAACTGTGTATATCTCTGGATAAGAGAGGAATGTGCTCTCTTTTTCCACTCTTTTCTACAAAGTAAATCCTTTTAAATTTTTCTGTGGTTTGGTTCTTGTTTGTTTGAACCTTGTATATCTTTGGATAAGAGAGGGAATGTGCTCTCTTTTTCCACTCTCTCTACAATGCTATCCTTTTAAATTTTCAGGTATTTGTCTGTTTGTTTGAATTGTAGACCTTCAGTATTAAGAGAGGGAAATGTGCTCTTTTTCCATTTCTCACAATGTATATCCTTTTAAATTTTCTGTGGTGGTTTGGTTCTTGTTTGCTTGAATCCCTATATACCCTGGATAAGAGAGGGAATGTGCTCTCTTTTCCACTCTCTACAATGCATATCCCTTTAAAGTTCTCTGTGTGGTTTGGTTCTTGTTTGCTTGAACTGTGATGGCCTCAGGATAAGAGAGGGAATGTGCTCTCTTTTTCCACTCTCTCTACAAAGTAAATCCTTTTGTAACTTTCATAGTTTGATTTTGTTTGTTTAACCTTTGTATATCTCTCAGATGTTAGGAGGAATGAAGCCTTTTCCACTCTCTCATGTACTTGCATAACCTTTAAATTTTCTTCATATGGTTTGGTTCTTGTTTGTTTGAACCGTGTATATCTCTGGATAAGAGAGGGAATGTGTAGCCTTTTTCCACTCTTTCTACAAAGTAAATCCTTTTAAATTTTCTGTGGTGGTTTGTCTACTATTTGAACTTTTATATTCCTCTGGATAAGAGAGGAATGTGCTCTCTTTTTCCACTCTCTCTACAATGTATATCCTTTTAAATTTTCTGTGGTGGTTTGGTTCTTGTTTGTTTGAACTCAGGAGAAGTCTGGATAAGAGAGGGAATGTGCTCTCTTTTCCATCTCTCTACAATGTATATCCTTTTAAATTTTCTGTGCTGGTTTGGTTCTTGTTTGTTTGAACCTTGTATATCTCTGGATAAGAGAGGGAATGTGCTCTCTTTTTCCACTCTCTACAATGTATATCCTTTTAAATTTTCTGTGGTGGTTTGGTTCTTGTTTGTTTGACTGTTGTATATCTCTGGATAAGAGAGGAATGTACTTTTTCCATCTCTCTACAATGTATATCCTTTAAATTTTCTGTGGTGGTTTGGTTCTTGTTTGTTTGAATCCATAGGTTATCTCTGGATAAGAGGGAATGTGCTCTCTTTTCCACTCTTCAAAGTAAATCCTTTTAAATTTTCTGTGGTGGTTTGGTTCTTCTTGTTTGTTTGAACCTTGTATATCTCTGGATAAGAGAGGGAATGTGTTTCCTTTTTCCACTTTCCTGCAATTGGCATATCCTTTTAAATTTTCTGTGGTGGTTTGGTTCTTGTTTGTTTGAACCTTGTATATCTCTGGATAAGAGAGGGAATGTGCTCTCTTTTTCCATTCTTTTACAAATGTATATCCTTTTGTAATTCTCTGTGGTGGTTTGTCTCTGTTTGTTTGAACCTTGTATATTTCCTTGACAGAAGAGAGAATGTGCTTCCTTTTTCCACTCTCTACAATGTATATCCTTTTAAATTTTCTGTGGTGGTTTGGTTCTTGTTTGTTTGAACCTTTATACTTCTTTGTTGATAAGAGAGGTCGTGCCTTTTTCCACTCTCTCTACAATGTATATCCTTTAAATTTTCTATGGTTTGGTTCTTGTTTGTTTGAACCTTGTATATCTCTGGATAAGAGGGAATGTGCTCTTTTTTCCACTCTCCCTACAAAGTAAATCCTTTAAATTTTCTGTGGTGGTTTGGTTCTTTGTTTGTTTGAACCTTGTATATCTCTGGATGAGAGGGAATGTGCTCTCTTTTTCCACTCTCTCTACAATGTATATCCTTTTAAATTTTCTGTGTGGTTTGGTTCTTGTTTGTTTGAACCTTTGTATATCTCTGGATAAGAGAGGGAATGTGCTCTCTTTTTCCACTCTTACAATGTATATCCTTTTAAATTTTCTGTGGTGGTTTGGTTCTTGTTTGTTTGAACCTTGTATATCTCTGACAAGAGAGGGAATGTGCTCTCTTTTTCCACTCTCTCTACAAATTGTATATCTCAACTTTCAGTAGTTTGGTTCTTGTTAGCTGAACCGTGTATATCTCTGGATAAGAGAGTGAATGTGCTCTCTTTTTCCACTCTTCTACAAAGTAAAATCCTTTAAATTTTCTGTGGTGTTTTGGTTCTTGTTTGTTTGAACCTTGTATATCTCTGGATAAGAGAGGGGAATGTGCTCTCTTTCCATTCTCTTCTACAATGGTTATCCTTTTAAATTTTCTGTGGTGGTTTGTTCTTGTTTGTTTTAACTCACGGTGTTAGTCTCTGACAAGAGAGGAATGTGCCTCTTTTCCACTTTCAACACAATGTATATCCTTTTAAATTTTCTGTGGTGGTTTGGTTCTTGTTTGTTTGAACGTTGTATATTCCCCTGGATAAGAGAGGGAATGTGCCTCTTTCATCTCTTGTTAGCATTGTATATCCTTTTAAATTTTCTGTGGTGGTTTGGTTCTTGTTTGTTTGAATCAGTATATTCTGGGATGTAGGAATGTGCTCTCTTTTTCCACTCTCTCTGGCTGTGCAATCCTTTAAATTTTCTGTGTGTGGTTTGGTCTCTACTATTTGAACCTTGTATATCTCTGGATAAGAGAGGGAATGTGCTTCCTTTTTTCCACTCTCTCTACAATTTATCCTTAAATTCTTCGTGGTAGTTTGTTTCTTGTTTGTTTGAACCTTGTATATCTCTGGACAAGAGAGGAATGGTGCCTTTTTCCACTCCTCTACAAAGTAAATCCTTTTAAATTTTCTGTGGTGGTTTGGTTCTTTGCTTGTTTGAACCGTGTATATCTCTGGATAAGAGAGGGAATGTGCTTCCTTTTTCCACTCTTTCTACAAAGTAAATCCTTTTAAATTTTCTGTGGTGGTTTGGTTTTATTTGTTTAACCTATCTCTGATAAGAGAGGGAATGTGTTTCCTCTTTCACTCTCTCACAATGTATATCCTTTTAAATTCTTTCAGTTTGGTTCTTGTTTGTTTGAACCTTGTATATCTCTGGATAAGAGAGGGAATGTGCTCTCTTTTTCCATCTCTCTACAATGTATATCCTTTTAAATTTTCTGTGGTGGTTTGGTTCTTGTTTGTTTGAACCTTTGTATATCTCTGGATAAGAGAGGGAATGTGCTCTCTTTTTCCACTCTCTCACAATGTATATCCTTTTAAATTTTCTGTGGTGGTTTGGTTCTTGTTTGTTTGACTTGCTGGACATCTCTGGATAAGAGAGGGAATGTGCTCTCTTTTTCCATCTCTCTACAATGTATATCCTTTTAAATTTTCTGTGGTGGTTTGGTTCTTGTTTGTTTGAACTGTGTATATCTCTGGATAAGAGAGGGAATGTGCTCTTTTCCACTCTCTCTACAAAGTAAATCCTTTTAAATTTTCTGTGGTGGTTTGGTTCTTGTTGTTTTAATTTGTATATTCTTGGATAAGAGAGGGAATGTGCTCTCTTTTTCCACTCTCTACAATGTATATCCTTTTAAATTTTTCTGTGGTGGTTTGGTTCTTGTTTGTTTGAACCTTGCATTCTGGATAAGAGGGAATGTGCTCTCTTTTTCCACTCTTTCTACAATGTATATCCTTTTAAATTTTCTGTGGTGGTTTGGTTCTTGTTTGTTTGAACCTTGTATATCTCTGGATAAGAGAGGGAATGTGCTCTCTTTTCCTACCTCTTCTACAAAGTAACCCTTTAAATTTTCTGTGGTGGTTTGGTTCTTGTTTGTTTGAACCTTGTATATCTCTGGATAAGAGAGGGAATGTGCTCTCTTTTTCCACTCTCTCTACAATGTATATCCTTTTAAATTTTCTGTGGTGGTTTGTCTTAGTTTGTTTGAACTGGTTATCATCTCTGCATAGAGAAATGTGCTCTTTTCCCACTCTCTCTACAATAAATGTATATCCTTTTAAATTTTCTGTGGTGGTTTGGTTCTTGTTTGTTTGAACCTTGTATATCTCTGGATAAGAGAGGGAATGTGCTCTCTTTTCCCACTTTACAATGTATATCCTTTTAAATTTTCTGTGGTGGTTTGGTTCTTGTTTGTTTGAACCTTGTATATCTCTGGATAAGAGAGGGAATGTGCTCTCTTTTTCCACTCTCTCTACAAAGTAAATCCTTTTAAATTTTCTGTGGTTTGGTTCTTGTTTGTTTGAACCTTGTATATCTCTGGATAAGAGAGGGAATGTGCTCTCTTTTTTCCACTTTCAGCAATAAGACCTTTCAATTTTTCTGTGGTGGTTTGGTTCTTGTTTGTTTGAACTGTGTATATCTCTGGATAAGAGAGGGAATGCCTTCTTTTTCCACTCTTTCTACAAAGTAAATCCTATTAAATTTTCTGTGGTGGTTTGGTTCTTGTTTGTTTGAACCTTGTATATCTCTGACAAGAGAGGGAATATGTTTCTTTTTCCACTCTCTCTACAATGTATATCCTTTTAAATTTTCTGTGGTGGCTTGTCTTTGTTTGCTTGAACTTCTGTATATTCTGGATAAGAGAGAATGCCTTTTCCCACTCTCTCTACAATGTATATCCTTTTAAATTTTCTGTGGTGTTTGCTCTTGTTTGTTTGAACCTTGTATATCTCTGGATACAGAGAACGCCTTCTTTTTCCACTTTCACAAAGTAAATCCTTTTAAATTTTATGTGTGTCAAGTTCTTGCTGTTCATCCTTGTATACCCTGGATAAGAGAGGAATGTGCTCTTTTTTCCACTCTCTACAATGTATATCCTTTTAAATTTTCTGTGGTGGTTTGGTTCTTGTTTGTTTGAATCAGTATATCTCTATTGTAGAGAAATTTGCCTTCTTTTTCCACTCTTTCTACAAATCCTTTTAAATTTTCTGTGGTGTTTAAGTCTTTGCCTATTTGAACCTTGTATATTCTGGATAAGAGAGGGAATGTGCTCTTTTCCACTCTCTACAATGTATATCCTTTTAAATTTTCTGTGGTGGTTTGGTTCTTGTTTGTTTGAACGTTGTATATCTCTGGATACAGAGAATTGTGCCTTTTTTCCCATCTCTCTACAATGTATATCCTTTTAAATTTCTGTGGTGGTTTTGTTCTTGTTTGTTTGAACCTTGTATATTCCCTGGATAAGAGAGGGAATGTGCTTCCTTTTTCCACTTTCTGTAAATGTAGACCTTTTAAATTTTCTGTGGTGGTTTGGTTCTTTGTTTGTTTGAACCTTGTATATTCCCTGGATAAGAGAGGGAATGTGCTCTTTTCCACTCTCTCTACAATGCTATCCTTTAAATTTTCTGTGGTGGTTTGGTTCTTGTTTGTTTGAACCTTGTATATCTCTGGATAAGAGAGGGAATGTGCTCTCTTTTTCCACTCTTCTACAATGGTATATCCCTAAATTTTCTGTGGTGGTTTGGTTCTTGTTTGTTTTGAACCGTATATTCCCTGGGATAAGAGAGGGAATGCTCTCTTTTTCCACTCCTCTACAAAGTAAATCCTTTTGCATCTTTTGTGGTGGTTTGGTTCTTGTTTGTTTGAACCTTTGTATATCTCTGGATAAGAGAGGGAATGTGCTCTTTTCCACTCTTCTACAATGTATATCCTTTTAAATTTTCTGTAGTTCTGGTTCTTGTTTGTTTGAACTGCAGTAGGTCTCTTGATAAGAGAGGGAATGTGGGTTTCCTTTTTCCACTCTCTCTACAATGTATATCCTTTAAATTTTCTGTGGTGGTTTGGTTCTTGTTTGTTTGAACGTTGTATATCTCTGGATAAGAGAGGGAATGTGCTCTCTTTTTCCATCTCTCTACAATGTATATCCTTTTAAATTTTCTGTGGTGGTTTGGTTCTTGGTTTGGTTTTTTGAACTGGGTATATCTCTGGATAAGTAGGAATGTGCTCTCTTTTCCACTCTCTCTACAAAGTGTCCTTTTAAATTTTCTGTGGTTTGGTTCTTGTTTGTTTGAACCTTGTATATCTCTGGATAAGAGAGGGAATGTGCTCTCTTTTTCCACTCTTCTACAATGTATATCCCTAAATTTTCTGTGGTGGTTTGTTTCTGTTTGTTTGAACCTTGCATATCTCTGACAAGAGAGGTGTAAATGCCTTTTTCCACTTTCTACAATGTATATCCTTTTAAATTTTCTGTGGTGGTTTGTTTCCTTGTTTGTTTGAACCCTGTATATCTCCTGGATAAGAGGAATGCCTTTTTTCCACTCTCTCTGCTGGTATAAATCCTTTTAAATTTTCTCTGTAGGTTTGGTTCTTGTTTGTTTGAACCGTGTATATCTCTGGAAAGAGAGAGGGAATGTACTTCTTTCAATTTTCTACAAAGTAAATCCTTTTTAAATTTTCTGTGGTGGTTTGGTTCTTGTTTGTTTGAACCTTGTATATCTCTGACAAGAGAGGGAATGTGCTTTTTCCACTTTCAAGGTCGTACATCCTTTTAAATTTTCTGTGGTGGTTTGGTTCTTGTTTGTTTGAACCTTGTATATTCCCTGACAAGAGAGGGAATGTGAAGCCTTTTTCCATCTCTACAATGTATATCCTTTTTAAATTTTCTGTGGGTGGTTTGTTCTTGTTTGTTTGAACCTTGTATATCTCTGGATAAGAGAGGGAATGCCTTTTTCCACTCTCTTGCTAATGTATATCCTTTTAAATTTTTCTGTGGTGGTTTGGTTCTTGTTTGTTTGACTGTTGTATATCCTCTGACAAGAGAGGGAATGTGCCTC
>JBBBDQ010007446.1:17500-27241 GCA_037127315.1 Ascarosepion bandense | reverse complement strand
ACGTGTATATATATATGTATATACATATATATGTATACGTATATATATATGTATACGTACATATATATGTATACGTATATATATATGTATACGTATATATATATCTTTATACGTATATATATATATATACGTATATATATATCTTTATATGTATATATATATATCTTTATATGTATATATATATATGTATATATATATGTATACGTATGTATATATATATATATGTATACGTATGTATATATATATATGTATACGTATGTATATATATATATGTATACGTATGTATATATATAAATGTATATCTATATATGTATACATTGTAACTTGTTCCGCTTTCCCATTACCGACCTTTTATGTGAAATGATTATTAAAAAAAAAAAATGATTGTGGACAACACCCTATCATCCAAAAACAGATTATTTTAACGAGTGCATCAAACTTTAAAAATAGCAATCATTGCCAGGAAAGAATTTTGGGGTATCAGCTCACTGTCTTCTTCTTTTTGGAATTGAAGTAACACCTAATGAGTTGAATTACTCCTCATTTACTACTTTAATGGAGAAATATATATTTGGTTATGAACAAAGTCAGTTTGGAAACCCCTGAAAGCAGTGTATACAGTTGCATTTGAGATATTACACTGTAATCTGAAATATATTACTATAAAAAATTTTAACAAGGTAAATAATACCATCTCAGTTGATAAACTAAAGTCTGCATTAATTTTGGAAACCAAGACTACTAGAGATTTTGTAAAATTTCAACCAGACTCAAACAACTCTGCATCAAATTTCAAAGGATTTAATTAGTAGACAAAAATACTACAGCCAAATCTAAATCTGGAAGAACAATATAACAGAAAAAAGTCAATATGTATTTTTATTATTAAAAATTATGCATAAAACACACACATACAAAATATGAATAATTTTATAAAACTGTTCTCTAGAGCACAAAGTGTGTGTTGATGGAGAAATAAAAATAAATTAAAAGCAGATGAAAATTTCACCATCTCTAAAAATTGACAGATAATAAATATTGCCAGGCAAACAAAGACATAGTTTGGCCAATCAATCGGAAAGCTTTCACAACCAGGATGTAGGAAAAGAAATAAATAATAACAATAAAACTAAAATTTCACTATTTCTAAAAATAGATACTTTAACCAATCACAAAACTTTCACAACCAGTACATATGGGTGGAAGCCAATGAGAAGTAATTCTATAGATGTATATATAAATATAGAAAATCAACTAAACTCTATCCTTGTCAGATTCTATCTGGTTACCAGTGGGAGGAGGCTCTTGGTAGACCTCGACGCAAAAGAACACACATTGCAAAAAGAACAGTGTCAGTCTTTGTGCTCGACAAACTAATGTGCAAAATTTGTCATAGTGATGAAATCACTGATTTCCTTGGGGTGTTACCCTGAGGACTGTGCAGAGATGACTTCCCGTAATTTAATCACCAAAGAATGCATCATCCACACAAAAATACCAAGGACATTGTCAGACCAAGGTGACTGTGCAGAAGATTCGTCACTATTCTTGGGGAGCACTTATGAGCATATCTGATGCAGTATGACCAATTAGTGTTACACTGGAATTGGAGTAACACCTAATTAGTTGAATTACTCCTCATTTACTACTGTAATGGAGAAATATCCAAGTTTACTGAATATTGATACAAACTAATATAAGGACATTGGAATAACAAATTCACAAATAAAGATTTTAGATAAAGAAATGTAGGTGAATAGGGGTTTGATTGAACTAATGATAGATTGAGAAGCCTTCACCTCCATTCCCAACAGCTTGGAGATAGACAGGAAGAAGTATCCCATCATTGGGACAGGGAGGAAACCAATGTGTTGGAAGTGTGGTGTGATTAGTCACTTCGCTCCTTCCTGCCTAGAGAAGACGGCCTATAGAGTCCCAACTGACACCAATTCTTTTCAAGCTGAATCTTCTTCCTTGGTGCCTGTAATAGGCCTGCTTGCAGCTGGCACCAGTGGTGAAAAGGCTCTGATTGGGTCTCTTCCAGAGCCCACATTGCTTGCACAAAAGGTGGCAAAAGAGGCACAGGAATGACAAATTGTAGGTAGAGCAAGAGGGAAGCCCCAAGCTGTGGAATTTCAGTCCTCTGAAGGACAAGGACAAAGGCACTAACAGTTCTAAGGGTGAGGCTTCAGCCATCTATGCTGAATCATTAGACAAGGTGTGCTGCAAATATGACCCAAGATTTGAAAAATTCCCTAAATTCAAGGAATTGAAAAAGAATCTGAAAAAAGTAAAAAATGCCGGGTCAGCTGGATTAGTGGGGTGCCCCATCCACCATCCTCCACCCCATCTCCATCCCCGAGAAAATATCAACCCCTCCTCCTGTGACTAAGTCACTTCCCTTCACACTCCCTAAAATTATCTCACTCCAAGAAGTACCAACATCTCAGCCATAATCTTCAGTTTCTCACTCCTCAGCTTCTGCTTCTTCATCTCCTTCTCAAAAAAATATACCAGTGACTAGATCACTGACTCCAACCTCTTTCAATATATCCCCCATGAAAAAGGTAGCCACTCCCTCTGCATCACAGTCTACTAGTACACAATCTCCATCTAAACCCCAAAACACAGTCACAAACAAACCAAAAGAGACATAGAAGCTCATCTGCTGATGACAAAAAGAAAAAAGAATGAAATCAAAACTGAACTGCGATCTGAAGAAATTTGGAGCATCACAAACTGATAAATTGCTAGTGACACATTGCCAGATGGGCGTACATTGACTACAAATGATGGCATATGTGAGGCTTTCCAGTCTTATTTTCAGGAGCTTTTTGCCAGAAAGCATGGTCTGAGCCCAGCTCAGTTCAACATCTATTTAGCTGACTTTCCTTGCCTCAAGGTGACTGAAGCAGCTGAGTGCAAGGGTCCAATTACAAAGGCAGAAATCTGGGATGAGCTGAAGCTTATTGGCTGAGACAAGACTCTGGATATCGATGGTCTCCCTTACAAGGTGTACTTGAGGCAGTTGCACATGTTTGTCTCTCTGCTGGCACTGATCTTTAAACAATGGATGAAGAATGGGAGTATTCCCAAATCCTTCACCAAAGGTGTGATGAAGTTGCTTTGCAAGAATAAAGATTATGTTGAATACTGAATTAAAGATTTTGGCCAAGGTCTTAGCCAACCATTTGCAGGCTGTCTTGCCTACTCCGATTGGCCCTGAGTAAGTAGACTTGCACTGGGAAGGGTACAACTATTCAGGACAAAGCTTAATGCAATATGTTTGATCTTAGAAAAAGTTGACAGTGAAGCTGCACTGATCAATTTGGATCAGTCCAAGGCATTTGATATAGTTGACCTTCAATTTCTAAAAGCCGTTCTCAAGATGGCTGGTTTTGGGCTGTACTTTTGGTCCTGGATATGTCTTGTATTGGTCTCCCAGTACGATGGTGGAGGAGAATGGCATAAGGTTAAAACCTTTCATGTTGCCCAGATCTATTTGTCAGGGTTGCTCACTTTCACCAGTGCTGTACATTATTGTATTTGATTCCTTCTTTTGCAAACTAAAGGCAAATCCGGTCCTACATGGAATTACCCTTCCTGGTTCAACCACCTTGACCAGGTATTTTCCCTATGCTGACAATGTGACTGATTTTGTGCAAAGCAGTACCAAGATTCGCAAAATCGGTAAAAAACAGGCATGAGACAGTAACAGGAGCCAGGATCAACTATGACAAGTCTATGGGTTTGCAGTTGGGTACATGGAAGGGAGTTTCTCTTCCCAGACCCTTCAGATGGATGGATGGGCCTGTCAAGATACTTTGCATCTGGTTTGGCCCTGATCTCCGGTTAGTGAAGATTTGGTTGGTGGTTCGAGAAAAGCTAAGGCAGCAACTCATCTGTGGTCTCAGAGGAGGCTATCCTTGAAGTGGAGGACAGAAGTTTGTGCATCGCACATCTACCCCATCCTACTTGACCAGCTCTTGGTGCTTCCTCTTCCATGTACCAAACTAGTTTTTACTGGTTAAAATTGTTTTTCACATTTTGTACTGTAACAGATCTCAAAGTGTGTCACAAGGTCTGTTGCCTTCATCCAGCTGAGGGAGGTCCAGGAATGCCAAGTGTTGAGATTTGTCAACAGACACTGTGGCTCAAGCTTCTAGATTGAATGTGTTTGCAAGATGAGGGTAACAGCCTCTTCTGGAAGGAAGTTGCTAAGAAAGCTTTTCCGGCTTTGAGAAGTGTACATGATGGCAAGGAGGAGGCCTGCTGTAATCCCTAAGTTGAATGCACTTATTGCGAATGTTGACTCGCTCTGAATAACTTTACATGGATTAAGGAAGGCCTTTCTGATACCCAACTGTTGTCTCCTAAGTCATTATATTGTGTGTTAGTTCAAGGGGCCCTGCAAGATGCTCTGAGGAATGAGCTTGGTTTGACGAATGAGGAATTTAACTCTCTGTGGCCTTGGGTTCCCAGGTGGATGTGTCTCAATAATGATGAGGCATTACTCACTTGGCTGGTGTTGTGGAAGGCCCTCTGGGTCAGCAAAAAGCTCTGTGCAGCGAGGCTGGCAGTTTTGCCAAAGTGTGTGTGCTGCAGTGGAGTCCTTGGACAACATCTTCTTTCACTGTTGTGTTGTGTGATCTGATTGAAGGTTACATGGTTCACGTCTTGGGTGGAAAGTTTTTTGTTCTTGAGGCCAGTTCCATTTGTAGCAATGTCGTGCAACAGCTGAAAAAGAAATGAACACTGTGTTCTAGTGTTTACTTGGCATTATGAGAGTCGTGACTTGGATGACGTGACAAGGAATTTTATGAGGTGAGAAATTTTTCTCTTCTCAATTGATTTTGACTTTAAGCATCAGCTTAGAGTGGAAAGGAGGCAACTCTTTTCATTAAAATTTGGTGAAAAGTGGGTGACTGCTTTGTGTTTGGTTTGTGTGAGAGTGGCTAATTTAGAGTAGCATTTGAAGGTGTACTAGGTCTAAGAATATTAGTTGCTTGATTTAAACATTTATCAACTCAGCCCAGTAAGATTAGCGTAGGACATTTTCCGTTTTGTTTTTGAACTATTGGACTTAACTTAGCTAGAGTATGGATGGTCATTCCCCCCTCCATTTTTGCCCCCGTTTTATTTTTGGTTTATTTCCCATTTCCTTTTCTTTTATGTGACAGGGATGGTAGTTTTTTTGGTAACTGTTTTTTGTTTTTAGTGAGATTTCGTAATTGTTATGTGTCTAAATGTGTGAATGGGCGTGTGAGTGATAGTTGAACATATGCATGGGATTTTATTTTATTAATATCACAGTAGTTTTCGTTCAGTTAACTGCTATTGCTGCCATGATTAGACTGTGGGGGTTGCCCCATACTAACACCAGTTTTGTTTAGTTGTGTAAATATATTCTCTTTATCATGAACATTGGGGAATTATTATTTTAACTTTTATATCAACCCAGCCCTCCACAAATGGGATTAGGTAGGAATTCCTAAAGCAAATATGGCATTATGGTGCTTGTGTAAGCTTTTGCTGCATGGCTGATGTGTTATGGTGAAAGGAACAATATTTAAATGATTAGGTCAGTGATAGAGGCTAGTTAAGTTAATAATAGGACAAATGAAGACCAGCCTCCCTCATCCCCATTTCAGGTCTTGTGCCGAATTTATACTGTTTTGTATAATAAATAATCCTTGTCAGATTCTATGCCTTTAGGTGGAGAGGAACCCAGTTGAAAGCCCAAGTGTATACCTTTGTGAGGAGGCTCGGGTAAATACTGAGTTAATAAATTAATTTTGTCCATTCTCTGATGATACTCAAAGGGTGAAATATGACATTTTCATGACTAAAATACTTTCATGGCTTCTGCTCGGATGAGCTTAAGTCACTGATGCCTCCTCAACAGGTGTTTACCCGTGCAACCAGAATGGCAACTGGGTCCCACCCATTCACAGTCAGGTTAGCCAAATGCAGACGACAATTCTACTCCTGCAACTTCCTCTCTCGCACTTCCCGCCTGTGGAACTCACTCCCGTATTCTTGCTTTCCTGATGGCTACAACCTCCAGAAATTTAAATGCAAAGTTAATACTCATCTACTAACCACTGGCCTCTAGCTCTCTCCCCTCCCCTGTATAACCTTCCCTTTCTCTCCACCTATGTATCTGTCATCGCACCTGCTTTCTCAGCTTTCTATTGTTCCTTTCTAACTAGCTTGTACTCCTCACTCTTTTCTAATTAATCTTTATACATTTATGTAACCCCCTGCACATCAGTGGCGTTTCCGCCTTGCTCGGGGTGAAATGATTAAAAAAAAAAAAAATCTTAGACAGCTAAACCACCCTTACTACATTGCAAACATGTATTTTCCTTCATTTGTGCAAGCAATGGCTACCACACATGGGTACAAAACATCCATAACTCCTTTACATTTATATAATTACGTTCTTTCACACATTCTCTTCTGTATGTCCTCATAACTATCATAAGGCTGTTTATTTGCTTAATTTTTATCGATTGATTCAAACAGTAATTACCTGGTATAATGAACACATTTATGAATAGACTAGCGATTTAATTAACTGAATCAAGTTCATTTATAGACTGAAGCAAGTTACTATTAATTTTGCCATTCTGGATAGCCATAATTTGAACCTCCATGCTTAAGTTATATTACTAACATCATCATCATCATCATCATCATCATCAAGGGATTATTGCTATACCTGCCCTTGAGCAAGAATTTTGTTTGGAATATATTCTGTGAAAGAAATTTCTCAGTTGATTGATAAAATAAATGCAATTCCTCAGTTAGGTGTATAATTGGATGGGTAACTGAATGTAGCAAGCAATGCATTTTTTTATTTGATTTCTTAAAGTTTGTATGACTGAGAATAAAAGCTGGTAATTTAAATTCTCTTGAATTTTAGTTAAAGATGTGAGAATTAGATTATTATCCTTGTTTTATCTCCTGTATTTGGATGGTCTTGAATTTTAAAATTTTATTACCCAATATAACATGTCTTATTTTTAGTTTCAGTACAAAAAGAAAAAAATCAATCAAACAAGGAATTAATAAAAAAATATGCTTGCTACAGGTGATATTGATATGTTTTTGTGACTCTCAAGATTATTTACATGCATAAATATATCAAAGGCCACTTAAAAATATTTTGAAAATTACTAAGAAAAATTCCATTGAGGCTTGATTTTCTACTATTATAAATTCTATTCAACTCAGTCTATTTTAGGTAATGTGTGGCCTTTCTTTTGTTAATTTCTTTGAAGTTTATAAAAAAAAGTTTGAAGCTGTTTTTTTTTCTTTCTAAATTGTTCTAATTATGTAATATATTGAGCATTAGATTGATTTCTAAATAGTTTTTAATTGTTTACGGCTTGTCCTACAAGTTGATTTATTCTCAATTTTTCTTAACTTTGCATTCTTGGATTGTAATAAGTATATTTAAATACCATCTTAAACTGTAATGGTAAATTAGGGTAGGCATAATACTATGATGCCTTATTAATTTATTAAGAGACAAAATGTTAGGCCAGACTAAAACTTTTCAATATATATATGTATACATATATATATATGTATACATATATATATATATGTATACATAAATATATATATATATGTATACATAAATATATATATATATGTATACATAAATATATATATATGTATAAATATATATATATGTATACATATATATATATGTATGCATAAATATATATATATATATATATATATATATATATACATATATGTATATATATATATATACATATATATATATATATGTATACATATATATATATGTATACATATACATGTATATGTATACATATATATATATATGTATATACATATATATGTATGTATGTATGTATGTATGTATACATATATATATATGTATACATATATATATATGTATATACATATATATATATATGTATATATATATATGTATACATATATATGTATACATAAATATATATATATGTATATATATATATATGTATACATATATATATATGTATACATATATATATATATATACATATATATATATGTATACATATATATGTATACATAAATATATATATATGTATATATATATATATGTATACATAAATATATATATATGTATACATATATATGTATGTATAAATATATATATATGTATACATACATATATGTATACATAAATATATATATATATATATATATATATATATATACTTTATAAATATATATATATGTATACATATATATGTATACATAAATACATATAAATATGTATACATATATATGTATACATAAATACATATTTATATGTATACATATATATGTATACATAAATACATATATGTATACATATATATGTATACATAAATACATATATATGTATACATATATATGTATACATAAATACATATATATGTATACATATATATGTATACATAAATACATATATATGTATACATATATATGTATACATAAATACATATATGTATACATATATATGTATACATAAATACATATGTATGTATATATATATATATATGTATACATATACATAATATATGTATACATATATATATAAATGTATACATAAATAAATATACGTATGTATACATATATATATGTATGTATAAATATATATATAGATATGTATACATGTAAATATATGTATACATAAATATATATATATGTATACATATACATATGTATGTGTGTGTGTGTGTGTGTATACATATATACATATATGTATACATAAATATATATATGTATATATATATGTATACATATATATATGTATACATAAATATATGTATACATATATATATATGTATACATAAATATATATATATGTATACATATATATATATGTATACATAAATATATATATATGTATACATAAATATATATATATGTATACATAAATATATATATATGTATACATATATATATATGTATACATAAATATATATATATGTATACATATACATATATATATATGTATACATATATATATGTATATACATATATGTGTATATATATATATACAGTGGGGAAAATAAGTGTTGGACACATCCCATTATTCTTTATTTAACACATTTTTTATGCAGCGAATAACGCGAAAATTTAACAAGAAATAGTTACTCATTTAACAATAACAAATAACTTTAGAAATTGGAACATTTTAATGCATAACAAAAATTATATAATAAAAACGAGAATAGCCTGGAAAAAAGTGTTGGACACATTGTTTTAAATTATATTTTATTATTATTTTTTATAAATAATGCTGGAAATTGTTATTTGCATTTTAATTTGCCGACACTATTATACGTTTTAGAAGTGTCTCGATTGTTGTAGACCATTGTAATAAAAAGACAGATACGGAGGTAGCTTAAGATAAGCTTTATTTAACTAAGAATTAAGCAAGGTATAAGACGCCGCGAATCTGCAGCTTAGTTAGAAGGAATAAAGAAAGAAGGAAAGAAAAAGTCAAGGGAAGTAATTCACTTCTGGAAGGTACAAGCGGAAGTTAAAGAGTTCTCTTTTCTTTCAGCACAACCATACTCTACGTCGTTGGAAAGTATTAGAACACGTTAGTCACCAGTAAGCCATCACGCGTGAAGGTTCTCAGGATGAGTAAACGTAAAGAACTCTCTCAAGTCGTCCGTGATAAGATTATTGCCGAGCACAAGAATGGAATTGGTTATCGGC